>JANZXR010000005.1:3977725-3988598 GCA_027575705.1 Erythroxylum echinodendron | reverse complement strand
TGCATGTATATATAAAAGGAATATCTCATAATATATTATTAACAAGTTATAATGTTAATACATGAATCACAAATATCTATTGACCTAGGGTACACTACTAACATATTTGCCCTGGTTTTGGGTTCTAAGTTTTGGTACTTTCAAGGGCAGCGAAAATATGCCAAAAGCTAGAAAATATCTCATATAATAACAACATTCTTGTTGAGTTCAACAAAATTCTAATAATAAGTTACCTTATTCTTATTTGATAGACAGACTGTATTATCTACCAACCTAAACAATTCTAGCATTTCAATGTACAGTTCCCAAATAATTCCAAAAGTAAATCTTAACCGAGTGAGCTTGATCTAAGATTAGCATATGGTTCTCATCCACCAAAGTAAAAGGTGCAAAATTCTACTTGTTTTCCCAACTTCAATGCATTGGTTAAAGCCTCGTTAGCAGCAAGGAGAGGTGGTCCAAAAGCGGCAGTTTTTTCTAGGACACACTTCCCTTTCATTTGTCTACTTGCCTCAAACAAAAATATTAAATAACATCTAACATAGTTTTTATTTATTTGAAATTTGATAAAAATATAAGTTACTACATCTATTTAACTAAAAAAATTAAAAAATTTGATAAAAAAATCGGAATAAAAATTAAACCGATAAGACAAAATATTTAAGGTTTAAAAGGTTTAATCAGTATTAGCTCGTTATAAATATGCATGTCAATGGACCAAGCTTGGTCAGGCTAAGAGTAACCCAGGCTCGGCCAGGCCAGTGACAGGATGGGCCACATGCAGGCCTAGCCAATCTGGCCCATCAGGTTATATTTTTTAAAAAAATAGAAATGACATCTTTTTCAACAAACGATGTAGTTTTTGACGTTTCGGCCGGGTGAGTCGACCTATGCTTGGTCTAGCTCAGCTCGTGGCCCCAAAAACTAAGGCCAAAATAGAGTTAGGTTGAGCCAAAATTGACATCTTTAGTTATAAAAACAATCAAGGATTAAATAATTTTAAATAATTTAAAATATGATTGAAAGATATTGTCTTTATTGATCGAAGAATTTGAAATTTAATTTAAAAAATTATTAAACAAAATTAATTGATTTGTTGTTTATAAAAATTTATTAATTTATAATAATAAACTGATCGATTTTTAATAACAAGAGTTATTAAAGTCAATCAAATAGCAAACGTAAAAAAATGAACTGAAAAGTTGACATATTCAAGATTTTTAGGATTAACCGATTAAATTGGTTGAGTTTTTAATCATTATAAATCTTATCATTTTCCTTAAGTTATCTTAATTACACAATTTAATTCATAAAAATATTGAAAAAAATAGTTAGACCAAAAAAATAAAAAAGAGTTCAATGTGATGGGACAAAGTGAAAATTTATCATGAAGCTATGTGATGGAATGGAACCCAATGATCAGAGAACCGGACCATCCAATGAAGGAAGGCTGTGAGAGGATTGGTTCCCGGTAATTCTTCATGTCGTTTTCCTTGTCCTCCTTTTGCATTAAAAGTTATTTATGATTGGAAATTATTATAAAAAGTTAAGTTAATTAATATTTAATCAATATTTTAAAAATTAGAGCGGAAGTTAAATTGATAAGATTTAACTGATATTATACCATCATAAGATTGACTAAAGATTAAATGAAATTAAAGAAATTAAAATACGATTGAAAGAAATGATCCTTACCTATTGAAAATTTTGAAGTTTATTTTTAAAAAAAATTAAACAAAAATTAATTGATTTATTTTAGTTTAGAATAAATTATTAATTAATAAAAATTGATTGATTAATTAATAAATTGATCGATTTTTAATAATAAGAGTTACTAAAGTAAATTAAATTAAAAAATTTAAAATCATATCAAAACATTGGACGAATTAAGATTTTACGATTAAATTGGTCGAACCAATTAAAGTTTTTAATGATTTGATTTAATTGAAATGACTAATTGTTAAGTCTTAAAATAAACTTTCAATTTTTCAATTATAGTCCGAACTTTAAAAAGTAGCAATAAATTGTTTAAATTTTCAAATTTTTTCAATTTTAGCCCAATGTTAGTATTTCCTTTAAGTTTGTTGACGTGACTTGTCATGTGTTTCATAAATCTTAACTATTAATATATGTCAGTTAAAATTATCACAACAAATGAAGATTAATGTATCTCTGACGATCTCACCTTAAGAGAATCAAGAGAATGAACTAAAAAGCAAAGTTTACGTGGCCCTGATGATCTCACCTTAAGAGAATTAGGAGAATGAACTAAAAAGCAAAATTTATTGACACATTACGTTGTAATACAAGAATTGTTTGAGGTGTAAAAAAAACAAAAAATAAAGGGCTAAGAGCTTTGAAAGAATGACAGCTAATATCGGGCTATAATTGAAGAAAATTGAAAGTTTGAGTATTTTTTGTTACTTTTTAAAGTATAGATTAAAATTGAAGAAAATTGAAAATTTGAGCATATTATTGTTAATTTTTAAAGTTTGGGCTAGTATTAAAAATTTTTGAAAATTTGAACATTTTATTGCTACTTTTTAAAATTCGGAATACAATTAATAAACTAAGGAAAGTTTGGTTTTTTCTAATAATTAACCCTTTAATAAAATATGCAATAATATTTTTCGACTATAAGTTTGGTTCCATCTGATTTAAAATTAATAAATTAATTTTAAATTTTAAAAATACGTTTTATTAAATTAAAATAAGGTGACTTAAATCATTAGAAACAAAATTTTGGAGATGAATTGAACCAGTTCTTACTTTAACTCGTTGCAAAGCTTCCTTATCACAAATGGTGAAACCTTTCGAGAGAAAAGTACAAAAGCCAAAGAGATAAGAGGCGCCGAGCTGAGCCATTTGTCAGAACCAGACCACAGTTGTATAAAGTACGTGAAGATAATCATCATTTGGTTCTACCCTTACCAGATCTCAGTCAGTACAGCTCCCATCATCACACACTCACCCAATAAGCTTTGCCCCTTTAACTACGTATGATCAATGACATTACTAGAGACTCAGGGTCAGTGATGATGGGATTATGTTAGTTTCCCAAGTCCCTTATTTACCCACTTTAGTATACTAAATTACTTATACAATTATTACGTTCTATTTATGTAATTTTGATGCACCAGTACTGCAGCTCTATTCTTACATTATTTTTTTTTATATTCGATCTCACAAAATGGGACGACTTAGATCAAAACCTGGTAACTCTGATACTACTAAATCTTCCAAAAGACCTTATGAAAGGTTAACATATCAAATCATTTTTATAACCACCGCGTCCATTAGTTGCCTTTGCCAAGAGGATAACCAACGCATTGGGCCGGCCTAATTTGACCTCTTTTTATTTTTATTTTTAATTAAAAATAAAAATAACTTTGTTTCGTTGAAAACAATGTCAATAATCAATACATATGAGTATTGATGGTAATAAGTTAAACTAGTTTTTGGCTTGAGAGTTTGATAGGACTCAAGTCCTAGCCTAATTCGGCCTGATTCAACCTATTTTATTTTTATTTTTAAATTTAAAAATAAAACAACAGCGTCATTTTTGTTATAAGTGTCGACTCTTGGACTCAAGCTCGAGTTGGAATTTTTTTAAAATTAGACTCAAGTTTTGGATTTTCCATTATCTGTGAGTTCTTTTTTTACCGCTGCGCGTGTTCGATGATTTCGAATTTTCAATCAATCATCTTCGTTGTTCCAGGGAACGGTAAGGTCTCTTCCTGACGTTCTCTTTGAATTGATGATGTCTTTGTATTTAATTTGAGATCTTTGTTAAGACTGACACATATATACATATATATATGTTTTAACTTTTGCCTACGAGGAGATCAATTTGTGTTTTTATTATGATATTGTGGTTTTGGATCTAGGATAAGATAGAACTTCCTATTTCTCCCAATTATTTCTATTGTTTGTATGTTGTTTTTGAATTACGTATCGAGCAAATGTGATTTTTTTATACAAAGGGTAGCTTTCCTCTTTTATACCTAAAAATGTGAAGCATGAAAAATGTGTCTTTGGTTGTTTTATGGGCGTGTGACTGGTTTTGACCTCGTGGTGGTTTCCATATTGTTGATTGAATAAATTTAAGTTTGCCCAAATCGTGCTTGATCATTATTTTTGTTACTCTTTAGCTCAAATGTCATTTGTTTGGTTTAGTTTTTAATTAAACGATGAAGTGGTTCGTCATTTCGTTTTAATAACTTGAATAAAACCACATTATCAGCTTATAGAAGCAAATTAACCTTTATTTATTATGATGTAACAACTACTGGTTGTCCCTTCCAGAAAATCTGATAAAATTGGAATACTGTAGAGTAGATTAGCATGGCCCCTGTGCAAGGATGACACATAAAACTCAAGAAATGGTGAGCAGAACTTTGCAGTATATTAAGTATATTTGTCCTGCTATATTTGTAATAACTTTGTTTTTTAAACTTGCATCACCTAAATGAAGATTTGTAGTTTTTTAAAGTTGTTTATTCTATTTACTTATTATTATTATTTTATTCTAATTTTTTACTTAATTTTTTATGTATTTAGTTATTTTATTACTTTTTTATTTTTATTATTTTTTTAATCTTTATGTCATCTTCACGACACATTTGCACGTGCATTTATTAGAAACAACTTATCTACTTTTAAAATAATGCAAAGTAATGATAATACAAAATATAAATAAATATGTATAAATAAAAATATAAAAATATGCAATACAATACATAATACAGTACAAATATAACATGGTAAAGGTTAATAATAAAAGATAAAAATAACAAATATAAAAAACTATTTTCTTTAAATAACTACGAGGAAATTAATTCGTAATTAAAATATTAATTCTAATTACAATGCGAAAGACCCAGAGTTTTCAACATAACAACACAGGCAGATTTGGAAACATATAACATGTGGTGCCTTCACGTGTGGGTCTGCATATAGAGAGCTTCTCAACATGGAGCGTGGAGATGGAGAAACATGGGATTGGGTATGGAAGGTGCCGGCTTCTGTAAGGTGGCTACATTTTTTGTGGGTGCTCATGCACGAGAAAATTCTCACAAACCAATCATGCCATGCCCGTGGTATGGCTACAGATCTTACTGTGTGCAATGGGATGTGGAGGGACCGAAACCATCCTGCATGTTTTGCAAGACTATGGCTTTGCACGCAGTATTTGGCTGCAACTACTTCCGCCCCATGGGGACCCTTCTTTCGTTCAAGTTCCATTAAGGGAATGGTTGCTGACAAATCTAAAAGGGACACAGGTCTACATGAGATCCTCTCTTGATTGGAGGTGTGTGTTTCTTACAGTGATATGGTGGCTGTGGTATAGACACTAACAACATGCACTTTTAGATCCTCCTGATATCCGTGACAGTGTTTTTCTTTCCAGCGTTCTGACTTATCGTGAACTTCAAGAAGCTTTTGGTCATGGCGTATAGGGCGCAAGGCATATAGTCAACATATCCTAGGTTCCCCCTCCAGGGGTAATACAGATGGGTTTGCACAAGGTAATCCAGGGGTGGCTGGCGCAGGGGGTCTGATCAGAGATTGCACGGGAACATGGATAGTGGGGTTTAAGGCGCACTTGGGCATCTGCACCAACATTGAACCAGAGTGTCACGAGGCCTTATCCTTGCCTGGGAAGAAAGTTTTAGGAAGATAGTGTGAGATCTTGATGCGAAAGTAGTGACTCAGCTTTTGAAAACTGCTGATTATGAGACACGCCCACTTGGAGTCTTGCTTTAGGACATTCATGAGTTACAGCTGCGGCATTGGGAGGTGACTATTCAACATGCTTTGCGAGACGGAAACTTTTGCGCAGACGCCTTGGCGAAATCGAGTTACAGTAGGGAGCTCAACTTTGAGAGCTTAGTATATAGCACGGACACAGACACGAACACGGACACGGACACGCGATACGACACGGACACCGACATAGGGACACATCAACTTCTAAAATTTGGTGGACATGGACATGGCATATATATATATATATATATATTATATAAAATTTAGAATTAAGAAAAAAAATTCAAAATTCATAATATGATATATATTGATTGATGTGTTTCAAGACTTCCAACATCTTGATAGTTCATAGACTAAGCCTTGTCTACCATAATCCTCGATAAATTGCTCATATTTCATGCTACATCAATCTTATTCTCTGAGTCTGATGGCACCTCATATAGTATACGTTTTATATATGATCATCTATAATTGTACAGAGTTATTGTCTTGTAAGAAATGGAACACTTGTTGTCCATTGACGAACTAAAAGTTTAAAACTGTAATTTTAGTTTGAATTCTCTGCATTAGAAAATGGATGGTGCGCCTAAAAGGAGCAATGGTATTCTTTCAGATCTCAAAAGAGTCCCATGAAGAACATATGGAAGGTGAAAAAGTCTTGGCGCGATGGTATTATTTCAGACAAAAATGAAAAGTCCGACGGTGTGTCCAACCCGTCTCAAGATGTGTGTCCACTTGTGTCCAAGCCTCTCAAGAGGTATTCGAGCTGTGTCCGAGCCGAAAAATTTTTTTAATGCCAACACGTATAAAAATGTATCCGACACGTGTATACCGCGTGTCGGACACGTGTCCGACACAAGGACACGGCTCCATTTTGCTGTGTCTGTGCTTCTTAGGAGCTTACGCTAGCCACTAAGGACTATGTCTTCAATATTACTAGCAGATGCAAGGGCTACAGTTCTTACGTGGTTTTGATATGTAACTTTACATTCTCTCTTTCATCACCAAAAAAAGAGAAAAAGTACAGCAATCACAATTTTTACGAGTTTGGCTCCTTTGTATAATCTTACCCCGTCTTACTATGTGTAACGTAAAAACGGGATCATTTTCCTTAAAAATTTGAAGAGACACAGGCACACTCCTCTTTCTTATCTTATAACTCATTGCTCACTCCTCTGTCAAAGCCGAGCCGTGAACGAGCCGCAAACTCCAGTCTCTAATAAATTCTTTAATTGGGAAAATATAATTATAATTTTTATTCAATTTTAATATTTTAAATAAATGTAAAAACTGAATGAAAATTAAAAAAAAATTAAATGAAAAATTAAAAAAAGAAATTGAATAAAATTTATTGTTATAATAAAAATTAAATAATGTTATTATTATTTAATGTGGAGCAAGCACGGTGCACTGCCGTGAAATGAAAAAATAAAAAACCTTAAATATTAATTTAATATAAGATTATAATTATCTTATTATTAAATTTTTAAGAAAATTGGAATTAGAAGGAAAAAAATTGTGTAAGTGCATGGGCGTGACAAATTATATATTTAGTTCTTCAATCTAGATTTAATTTAAATAAAATTTAACCCAATCAAAATATAAAACATAATTTATGTCTTTCTATTATTGTAAATTTAATTAATTAATTTTAATTTTATAAGATAAATTTTAGAAAAAGGAACCAAGCTTTAGAAGATGAAAGAAATGCACGATGGTGCATTGGTATGAGTTTGGACTTTTGCATAGTGCGTTTCGGCTAATGCAGGACCGTTCATATGCACGATCATGCTAGTCCTTATTATTATTATTTTTATTCATCATCATCATCATCTTCTTCTTCTTTAATTATTGTTAATATTATTATTAAATTTCTTATTATTGTTAATTATTATTATTATTATTATTATTATTATTGTTAAATGAAAATAAAAAACAATAAATTAAATTCGGTTTAATACGTACATGCACGGCGGTGCAAGCCGTGAAATGAAAAAATAAAAAACCATAAATTTAAATTTAATATATATTCTAATTATCTTATTATTAAATTTTCAAGAAAATTGAGTAAGTGCACGGCTTTATATATTTAGTCTTTAAATCTAAATTTAATTTTTAAATAAAATATAATTTAACCCAATGAAAATATAAAACATAATTTAAGCGAAAATTTCATTTATGTCTTTCTATTATTGTAAATTAATTTATTAATTTCGTTATTATTATTAATTTATTAAATTTATTCTTAAAGTTATTATTATTATTAGTAAATTCCTTATTATTTATTTTTCTTATTATTATTAATTTATTATTCTTATTTTTTATTAATTTCTACTTACTATTATTCTTATTTATATTTTATCTTATCTTTGTATTAATAATAATCATTATATGACATTAAATTGGTTATTACTATTTATTGTATTTCTTTTTGTTATTATTAAATACCTTATCTTTATTAATTTTCTTCTTATTATTATTAATATTTATTATTATTATTATTATTATTATTATTATTATTATTATTAAATTCCTTCTTATTATGTAATTTCTTCTTCTTATTATAAAATTTTATTGTTCTTATTATTATTAATTATTTTATTATTATTCTTAATTTAATTCTTATTAATTATGATTATTATTAATTTTCTACTTACTATTATTCTTATTATTAATAATTTTTAAAATTTATTAATTAAATTAAATATTATTATTAAAATTGTTATTGTTATTAACTTTCTTCTTAATAAAAATAAGGATAAAAAAGTCTTTAATAAATAACTCTAATCTTGAAATAGTTGAAGACAGCTTTTGTGGATGCTTTCCTCTAATGATGATCTGTCTACATAAGCAATATACATTTCTAGTTATTCCTCTTGTTCCTCGACAGCTCTTATTATTAATTAAAACCTCCCCTACAGTGCATCTCTTCTTACTAACAACGTATATATATATATAGCTCTAATCTTGTTATAAATCAAAATAAAAAAGCAACATATTACAACTTAGAAATATAACCACAACAATGTAACCAATCATGGGCACCTGTCACTGGCATGAGTGTGATGTTGGGAATTTAGACCTCCCAAACCCACATCTAAGGTTATTTTATAGTCAAAAAATAACAGAAAATAAAGAAATAATAACAACACAAGAAATTTACGTGAAAACTCCCAAACCGGAGAAAAACCATGGACACCGAGAAGAAAATCCACTATGTGATAAATTCTTACAATCACACAATTTTTCCTCTCACCCAATATTCCAATACACTAATACACCCACAAAGAAATACTCAAAGCAAATCCTTCAACTCTCACCTCAAAAGAGGAATTTAACTAGAGTCAAATTTGTCATACAAATCTTTGACTTTGAATTGGTACACTAACCATGGAGGTAGCACCTTCCTTATATAGTCATGAGCCTTGCCCCAATTGTTTTCCCCAACTAATATGGGACGAACAAAGGAGCCAAACTCAACAATCTCCACCTTGGTTGACTTTGGCTGATTCCACAACCACACTCCACCTTAATGAAGATCTCCTGAAAATAACATAACTCTCAATGTAGAGAATTATCATGCTTCACAACATCATGCTCCACCATAAAAGCATACTAACTCAGAATAAACTAATTTCAAGCCTTTCACTTTGACACATGTCGAAAAAACATAGCTGAAAAAATTATGGTGAAACTCTCATGTTTGGGTTTCCTGGAAGTTCATCAACCATCGACATAAATTTCACCACACACCTTGCATCAATGCCAAACCAATGTCTGTGTGCAAACTTGTGGACCCGCTAACAGTAACACATCCTCTATCATGGTAACTTTGAGATTAGTGGCATGCCATGAGGATGTACATGCTTTCTCTTAGAGATCAAAATCAAAATCATCATTCATGAAGACAATGTTAGCAACATTGTCAGTCTCTCCATTAATTGACCCAGAGCTTCTTGCCGAACCTACTTCGCCTCTTGCCGTGCCCAGATTGTCCACACGTCCAGCATACTATATTTTTCTTCATGGAGTTCTTCTTCCTATATCCAGCTACTACTAGAGCTGAGTCTTTAGGAGGAACATTACTTCCACCACCCAGTCTTTTCTCTTCTGAAAAGAGTTTTCCGGTAACTTCAGAAAGAACTATCTTTACCTTCCCATGAATCAAAATAGGTTTCATGTGTTCATAAGAAGGTGGAAGAGACCAGATGAGCCTCAATGCTTGATCATCATCATCTATATGAACTCTAATTGCCTCTAGTTCAGAGATGATCCCATTGAGAACATTTAAATGATCTGAAATTGTAGTACCTTCCCTCATCCGCAGTGTATGAAACTGCTCTTTCAGGTACACTCGATTTGAGACACCCTTTGTTTGATACAACTCCTCGAGCTTTTCCCAGAGCTCCTTTGCCGTAGATATTCCATGCACATTCGCAAGGACATTCTTGGCCAAACACAGTCGCATCTCGCTTGCCACTCTCAAATCCAGATCCTCCCAATCTTCATCGCTCATACTAAATTTGTCCACACTAGCCGTTTTGCCAGTATCACTAATAGTAGTGCTGATATCAGGGATTTGTCTGTCTTTCAATGCCTTGTGTAACCCCAACTGAATCAAAATATCCCTGACTTGCACTTGCCATAAGTCAAAATTGATTCTCCCGTCGAATTTTTCCACCTCAAACCTGATAGGATTCAAAACCCTATTTCCTGACATTTTTTCTGTGCTCTTTTACCTTGATGAATTTTACCGTACAAATGAACAGTATACCAGGTAAGTTCTCAGGAAAGAGAGGTGGGTCACGACGGGCACACTTAAATACCAAGTCTTTCGTTAGAACTTTCCTAGACATATACTTCCACACTACCATACCAAAACTTCACCGCACCAAATGAACCTTTCTCAAGAAACTATTTTCTGATGTGGAAGATCAGTTAAAACTGCGACTACAGAACATACTCAAAATTTTCAAGAAAAAACACACCTTGGCTCTGATACCAATTGTTGAGAATTTAGACCTTCCAAACCCACACCCAAGGATATTTTATAGTCAAAAATAACAGAAAATAGAGAAATAATAACAACACAAGAAATTTACGT
>JANZXR010000005.1:3945947-3977625 GCA_027575705.1 Erythroxylum echinodendron | reverse complement strand
AAAAACAAAAATTAAAAATTCACAATAATTATAAAAGTTAAAATAAATAAAATAACTAATTAAAAAACTTTGAAAAAGAGGGGGAAAGAGAGGAGGGAGGGATGGAGGGAGATTTTAAAAATTTTTGAAAATTTTGCAAAAAAGTCCCACAATTTTTTAAAATTTCCGGTACCGGCCGGTATTTGACAGGTATTTTGAATACCGCCGGTACCGGCCGGTATTGGCCGGTACCGACCGGTATTTATATCCGGTACCATAATTTATATTTCGGTACCGGTTTTAGTCCAGTATGATACGTACTGGCCAGTACCAACCGGTATGTACCAGTATTCATAACAAGGAGCCTACCTGGGGAGCTTGGGGTGGAAATCTTGCATGATGACTTCGCGAGGCTTCAGGCTCCCTTGTGTCAGACTTGGATCTGGGTTTCAGAATTCTTACCCTGAAGCCCAAATCCAAAATACTAATTCCAAGAGATGGCTAGAGTCTAAAGCAGACTAACGTGAACCTACTGGAGAGAGGATGGCCTGTGTGGTCAAAGCAACAAGTAGGCGTTTATTGGAAAACAAATATATCAAAAAATGTATAATTTATAATTTAAAAAAATAGACCAAAAATTAAACCAATAAATTAAAAAGTTTAATGTTTACATATTCAACCGCATTAAAGCTTCAGTTATAAAAGAATAATTTAAATTTTAATTAAAAATATTATTAAATAAAAATTAATTAATTTATAAAATTTATTAATTTACAAAACTTAATCAATTAATTAATAAACTAATATATTTTTAATAACAAAAGTTATTAAAATAAATCAAATCGAAAAATTAAACAATTCAAAATTTTTATGATCGAATTGATCAACTCAGTTGTATTTTTTAATCATTCGTGATAACAAATTAAATTATTTAAAATTCTCAAAATATTATAATATTTAAGTTTGGTCAAGTTTTTCTAGATGCTCGAATGTGATGAGTAACTAAGGGACAGGAAACGACGTGCCGTTTTGGTGGGATTCCTGAGCCATCATTCGCGAAGCGTGACCATTCTATTTTTTTTTTTCTCATTAAAAAAGAACATTCATTTACCACCAGTCAGAAGCCAACACGTCTCTGAGTTGAATACGTGGGACCCAATTTCAACGATCTTAACCCGCTCGTTTTCTGCCAGCTTTCAGTTACATAATAAGCCCACCTGCACAGGACCCCACCCTAACTTTTCCACCTTCACCACACCCGTCAGTCCTCAGTCTTCTGTTCTCTTTCTATAAGAACCTAAACTACTCTATTCACATCAGCGTTTCAATAAAAATCCGATCTTTATACTCAATATGACGTGAATAAACAATTCAAGCTAGACGCTTTTCCTTTTTCATGTAAATGTATATTTATATTATACTTCTTTTGAATTATTGGACGGTGAAGGAAGGAAGTAGGTTCGTTTCCAAGTTGCGTTCTTTTCTGTTATAAATTGTGTGAAAGTTTCGGTTTTTGTTAATAAAATAAACAGAAAAAAGAGAAGCACGTTAAAGACTGCCCCGGAAATGGCCTCAATTCGCCGTAGGAAGCCAGCTGAAGCCGCCAAAACATCGGATTCTAAGACCCTGAGTGAGGAGGAACGAGAAGAACGAGAAGAGGAAGAAGATAGAAGCAAGAAGAAGACGCAGAAATGGAGAAAAGATATGGGCAAAAAAGAGAAACCGAAATGGTCCTGTGTAGACAACTGTTGTTGGCTGGTGGGTTGCATATGCATATCGTGGTGGGTTCTTCTGTTTCTCTACAACGTAATGCCTGCTTCTATACCTCAGTACGTTACTGAGGCGATCACTGGACCCTCGCCAGACCCGCCAGGTGTTAAGCTCCGGAATGAAGGCCTTAAGGTTAAACATCCAGTGGTTTTTGTCCCTGGAATTGTTACCGCTGGGCTTGAGCTGTGGGAAGGTCACCAGTGTGCTGATGGGTTGTTCAGGAAACGGCTATGGGGTGGAACTTTTGGAGAGGTTTATAAGAGGTATGGTTGTTGCTGTTCGTTGGTTGGTGTTCTGAATCTTCTGATAGATTGATGGTTTTCTGAACCTTATGTTACTTACTGGTTTGGTCACTGAATTGGAGGACATTGTTGGAGAGTTTGTATGACTTGACTGATATGATGTTTTAGATTTTGCAATGCTAGTTTTATTGATTTATGATTAACTATTTTAGTGTGTATGTATTGATTTATCACCTAGATTCCAGACTTGGGAATTCCCATATCAATAGTTTTGACTGATGAAGTACTTGCCTTTTTTTGGGAATTGTGTGGGTGATTAATAAATGATACAAAGAAAGAAAGTACCTTTGTTTAGTTAGCACGCTTATATCAGCAAAACGAAAAGAATTAGAAGTCTTAATATCTGTTTTCCTGATGTTGCCCTAACTAACGGTCACCGTCTTCAGTTATAGGTATGGGCATTTATTAGATTACCTTTTATGCTATTTAACTAGGAGCATAAAGTTTGCATTTCAGAACAAACAGTTACAAGAAAAGATTAGCCATTTGAATAGAAGATTTCTGTTTCGGGCGCCAACTAGATGCACCATCTACTTATGCAAATGTTCTTTCTGAAACTGATATCTTTAGAATCACTTAGTTCTTGTTCTTGCGTCAGGATTCCTCATCATGCAACTTGCAATAAAAGTTTCTGATGATAGTCTTCTTACAATCGGTTGCATGTTGACTGATGAATTTTACAGAATGTTATTGTTCTTCATCAGCTGCTTTTCATTGACATGTTGAATGTATTCCAGACCTCTTTGTTGGGTAGAGCATATGTCACTGGACAATGAAACTGGACTAGATCCTCCTGGTATTAGGGTCCGACCTGTCTCTGGACTTGTGGCTGCTGATTACTTTGCTCCAGGCTATTTTGTGTGGGCAGTTTTGATTGCTAATTTGGCTCGTATTGGATATGAAGAGAAAACAATGTATATGGCCTCGTATGATTGGAGACTAGCATTTCAGAACACTGAGGTTTCCTTTTATATTTCTTTTCTTACATTGAATTTCTTGGTGTTATATATACCTTGGAATTACTTTTATGAACCTGTTGTGTATGTTCTGCAAATTACATGTTGGACTTAATTAAACAGGTACGTGATCAAACTTTGAGCCGTATCAAGAGCAATATAGAACTCATGGTTGCTACAAATGGTGGAAACAAGGCAGTTATTGTTCCACATTCCATGGGCGTTTTGTACTTTCTGCATTTTATGAAGTGGGTTGAAGCGCCTGCTCCCATGGGTGGTGGTGGTGGACCAGGCTGGTGTTCAAAATACATCAAGGCAGTGATGAATATTGGTGGACCATTTTTAGGTGTTCCAAAAGCTGTTGCTGGCCTTCTCTCTGCTGAAGCAAGGGATATTGCGGTGGCCAGGTTTTTGTATAGTTTACGTCCTCCAGTTTAGGCATCTTCTTTTGATTGCCGAATGTGTATAACTTGTTAGAGAAAGGAAAATCCTTTGTTCAGTGCATAAGAAAAACTTGCTGTGAACTCGTCTATACTCTTCTGGTAACAAAAATTTGCATGTACTTAAGACTCTTAAGAGAGCTTCTAGTCATTTCTAAAGCTTCTGGTTTGTGTCGTTCTATTAGTCAATCACATGCAAATCTTTAGGTTTATCTTGTCTGATCAACATGCAGGGCCATTGCACCAGGTGTTTTGGACAATGATATATTTCGCTTTCAGACATTGCAGCATGTAATGAAGATGTCTCGAACCTGGGATTCAACCATGTCAATGATACCAAGAGGTGGAGACACCATTTGGGGTGATCTTGACTGTTCACCTGAGGATGGCTATGCTCCTAGTAAGAAAAGTCAACGAAATAATGAAACCCAGAACCGGGGCAAAGACAATGGAGATGAGGTTACTCGAGGAAAGAATACTTATTATGGTAGAATGATATCATTTGGAAAAGATGTAGCAGAGGCAAATTCCTCTGAAATTGAAAGGATCGACTTCAGGGTAAGTTATTAACTCTCTGTTCATTGGTTATTGAAAGTTTAATCTAGTGTCTCGTATCATTTTTTCCATATTTCTCTTCAGGAATATGAGATTTTAAGGAATTCAAATGACATTTCATTGTTTCAATGATTTATTCTATCCTTGATGTGCAGGGTGCTGTTAAAGGTCAGAGTGCTGCAAACACAAGCTGTCGTGATTTGTGGACTGAGTATCATGACATGGGAGTTGGAGGTATTAAAGCTGTTGCAGAATACAAGGTTTATACGTCTGGATCAATTGTGGATCTACTCCATTTTGTTGCCCCAAAAATGATGGAGCGTGGTAGTGCACATTTCTCTTATGGAATTGCTGACAATTTGGATGATCCAAAGTACAATCACTATAAATACTGGTCAAATCCTCTGGAGACAAAGTAAGAATCTGCATACTTAATCAACAATTTATAAACAGCGTGGATCTTCTACTTGATAGCTGCTTGTAATGTGCTGCACAATAGCCTCCCTATTGTTGCTTTGTTCCTAAACTCATTAGGCAAGCTTACATACCCACTCTAATTTGGAAAATATACCGAGCTACAAATAGCATTCTGATGTATGTCTCAGCGCATAGTTATTGCAGTTTTTGCATTGTTGATGACTTTACTCAGTTATTCACAACTCTTTCATTTGTTTCTTTTTGCAGTGAAGTCATTATAAATTTTATGAGGTCTTCTCATTTCTCCGGTCTTTGTTCTCACACTACTGCTATCACAGGTTACCGGATGCTCCAGAAATGGAGATCTTTTCGTTGTACGGAGTTGGCATACCAACTGAAAGAGCTTATGTGTACAAGTTATCTCCTTCTGCTGACTGCTACATCCCATTTCAAATTGATACATCAGCTAATGGCGAAACTGACGACAGCTGTTTAAAAGATGGAGTCTATATTGTTGATGGTGATGAGACAGTTCCTGTCTTAAGCACAGGCTTCATGTGTGCTAAAGGTTGGCGTGGGAAAACCAGATTTAATCCTTCTGGAATTAGAACACACATAAGAGAGTATGATCATTCTCCTCCAGCAAATCTTCTTGAAGGTCGGGGCACACAGAGTGGTGCCCACGTTGACATAATGGGAAATTTTGCTTTAGTTGAGGACATTATGAGGGTGGCAGCTGGAGCTAGTGGAGAGGATTTGGGAGGTGATAGAGTTTATTCAGATATCTTTAAGTGGTCTGACAAGATCAACCTACAACTATAATTCCTAGTGGTATGTGGTTCCTCATCATGGTGAATCAAAGTGTAAGGCTAAAGTTTAGACTGCAATTTTCTTTTAATCATTGCCATTATTCATTTCCTACATAACTTCCTGCTGTAGTTATCTTGTCTTAGAGTTTGCTTATTTGTTCGGGCCTCGAACTCTGTGATACCAATGTAATTTTCTGTTTCTTTCCCATGTACCCTAAAGTAAGAACAGATCTTTCTGCAAGTTTCATGATCTGCTCACGAGAATGCAGCACTGAAGTTTTGTTCTTGCTGTGATACTGATATATGGTTTTGGAACTTGTTCATCTTTGTTCATGCAGAGACATGGCTCCTGGGAACTTCTTAATGATCTAAAGGCAACAGCCAACTATGGCACTTGTGCTCTTCTCTCCTATGCCTTCTCCTAAATATCATACCATCAAACAAGGCATCTTAATACTTCTGCATAAATCAGAAGTAAGCCAGCAAAGCTCTGGATGCAGGTCTAGGAGCATTTTGGACCGAGTTGCAGTAGTGATTAGTTATTTCTTAGATGTATTGTTCTTATTTATTTAAGTACAGCCCATATCTTGGATTTTTTTTCCAGAAAAAAACTTGATGCAAAGATGAAGTTCTTATATGTTTAATGATGTTGGAGTTGCAGAACATGTAATTCCTGTAATGTCCATAATATCAGTATAGTTATGTTTCTGCAAAAGTTGCCATTGCAGTAGAATTCTAAAAGAACTAGAAAGCGTCAATCTGCCATTTATGTGGCATTTAAGAACCTTCACCAACAACTAAGCAAGTTCTTTGTGAGTCTTAACTTAGTCTCCTCAAGCGTCTCCAAATGTTGGAAATCATGAGATCTGAGCGCTTAATTGGACTCTTCAAACAGTTTTAACTGCTGGAGATTAGGTTTGTATTGCAAGAGAGGTCCTAATCATCACCTTGAGCTAAGTATGTTTTCTTTTAGTTTAGAGTTGCTAATCTGTCAAATTATTTATTTAAAACATGTAATTGGCTGATTAAGATGGTTAATCACTTGACAAACTAGATTTGACCAAAGTGTTTGAAAGTCCATTTTTGCCTTTCTTCTAATTTTGGAAAGCTTTTAACCCTATTGACTAAAAGTCAAAATAGTTTATATTCATCAATGTTTTAAAAATCATACTAAAATAAACCGATAAGACAAGAGTTTTAAGGTTTAACTTATATAAAACTATCATAAAATCGGTTAAAGATTAAATAAATTAAAATTTTGAAACATTTATCTATTAAATAATTTAAAGCTTAATTGAAAAAATTTAACACACATTAATTAATTAATTTTAATGTATAAGAATTTATTAATTTATAAAAAATAGGCTAATTAATTAATAAATTAATAAGTTTTAACAATAGGAGTTATTAAAGTAAATCGAACTAGAAAATTAAAAACCGAGCCAAAAAATTAAACGATTCAAAGTTTTTAAGGTTAAACAAACCGGATCGATTGAATTTTTTAATCATTAGTATTTAGGATTTACTAATTTTACTCCTACTATCATTTTTCATAAATGAAAATTTAATGGTTTTAAAATTAAAATTAGCAGTGACAAAAATAATTTGGTCTAATTTGAAGTCAATATATCATATTTGAATTAATAAATTAGATAAAATCATATTTTAGAGTATGAATAAAAATATTATCTAACGTAAAAGACATAAATCTTTTTTATAATTTTAAAAATTAAATTAAAAATTTAATAACTCATATTTTAGAGTATGAATGAAAAATTATTTAAAACGAAGACATAAATCTTTTTTATAATTTATAATTTATAATTTTTTAAAAGTTTAGTTCAATAACTGTGTTGTGAGGTATAGGCTTACGGGTTTAAAAAGATAAAAAAATCGCATCAAAAGTTAAAGCTTCTATTTTAATTATGACATTTTCATAATATTGTATTAAATTTTATTTATATATTTACGTAAATTTCATATCAATTTAAAACAAAATAACTCAAAATATAGGATTTGATAGCCATCAAAGGCGCCGGACCATGAAATGTAAATTACACACGCGAACACGTAATCCTTTCTCTTATTTTCTCTTCTCTAAGTTGCACTTTCTCTATCTTCAATTACATTTGCCTTCGATCAAACCGGTTCTTCGCTCTCTCTCTCTCTCTCTATGCGTATCTACGTTTGTATAGCCGCAGCCTCGTGATTCCCGCGTCTCTTCTTCTTCTTCTTCTTTTCCTTTCTCTTAGACCCTAAAAACCTTAACTTCCTCAACCTCTAACCCAACTATCCCCATCTTCAACTTGAAGGATTCTAGGGTTTGGCTGATTTGATTTGATTGATTTGGCCTTCGTTCAGTTCCTCTCCTTTTCCTTTGTCTTATTGATATCGGCTTCTTCGGGTAAGGTTCAGTTTTGCAATTACTTGTAACTTGTTTTGTTGATTTTGATGGGTATGTTGTGAAAACTTATTTTATAGGGTAAAGTTTTGGCAATTTAGGTTTTTGTGTTTTTAGAATGCGTTGTAATGTCAATTGATTTACCGCATGATATGCCATTGGTTGTTAGATTTTGACTTGAATTGATTTTGGTTGCTGGAGCTTTGATTGTTAAGAGACTTTTGCGGTACTAGCTTTGAGTATTATGCAAGATGTGTGCCCTTTTGATGTTGTCTGTTGTTTTTGGCTTGGACCACTTCTGGGTCCTTTAGAGTGTTGATATTACGTTTTCCTTTTGATTTCGCATCAGTTGAAACTTTTTGACTTTAAAGAAACGAGCACTTGTAGTTGGCAGTGATGATTGTTGAAGTAAATGGTTTTTCTTATTATTATGCAATTGTATATACTTCAAAATATGTTCATGAGAGTTACAGTTATCTCTTCGTTTTTGAACCTTTTTCTGGGTAAGTTTATCATAGTCGTATCTTACTTGTGTGAAACATTGACTACTGATGACAAGCGGCTTTATTACTAAACAAGGCATTGGTTTACTAAATTTTAGACAAGATACGTGGATTATTTGCTTTGTCCTAGTGCTATACTCCCAGATGATTGTATATTGATGCTTCCTTAGTGACATGTCATTATTATTGTTTCTTTGGTCCTATTGTTTAATTTTCCATTTCTTTATTTTTCTATTTCTTTCAAATTGCGTGCTTTTGATTTGGGATCCAGTGTATGTTACTAATCACTAGCTAGGACAATAGATTGAGCTGATTTCTGTGTGATTTTTAGCTGGTTGTAGGCTGCTGCTGCTGCTGCTGTTGAGATAAACATGCAACAAACTATGCAGACCAGATCTTCGGCCAATGGATATATTCGTCGAAAAGCTGAAAGAGAAGGAGGAATGAAGATGGAAAATAAGATGCAATCAGGAAAGCTGAACCTGAATAGATCAAGCAGCACAGGTTAGGTTTTCTTTGCCAAATCAATTGCAATTTTTGCACCTATTTCTGACATAGCATGGGTCCAGGTGCTGGCATCAAAATTGGAGTTCATGAGAGCCCTTCACGTGATCGGCTGGTATACTTAACGACATGTCTGATCGGACATCTTGTCGAGGTCCAGCTGAAAAATGGATCTGTCTATTCAGGAACTTGTTACACAGCAAATATAGAGAAGGAATTTGGTAAATTTTGTTGCATTTGTTGAAGGAACTTATGATAGCACTAGATTTGAATTCGGTTTGAAAGTTTTTAAAATAAATAATGTGTTTCTTCCAACTTTTGTTGTTTGTTGCTTTCAGCAATCATCTTGAAGATGGCTCGCATGACAAAGGATGTTCCACTTCGAGGACAAAAGGCTGAATCTCTCAGCAGGGCTCCTTTAAAGACTTTAATTATACCTGGAAAAGATGTCGTACAACTTATAGCAAAGGTTTTTGCTACATATTCTCTGTTTCAATTTTGCTTTCATAATTAATCTCTGTGAGAAATTGCATATTTATTGTTGTTGGTTCATGCTATTGGAGTGATATGTAGTACATATGAAAAAGAGTGATAGGCTTATATCTGGATATAGATGTGGATATTTTATATGCGACTCGATTATAAATTCAATCAATTTGTGCAGGATGTTTCTGTTACCTTGGATGGGATGTCCAGTGACCTTCATCATGAAAAACAGCAGGAGATTCTGATAGACTCCTATATATCACAATCAGGACATGCTGAAATGGAGAGAGAGCTTGAACCGTGGATCCCTGATGAAGATGATCCACGATGCCCAGATTTGGAGAATATATTTGATGGCCATTGGAATAGGTTGTTAAAATAAACATTTCTTTCTCCGAATCTATTGGTAATTGTTCTTCTGTTTAAAATGAAATCTTTGGTTAGTGTAGACAGGGCTACATTTAGTTTTTGTCACTCACATTTTCATTGAGCTTCAGGTCTCAAATTCCATCTGTTTAAAGTTTTCAATGGTTTTGACTTGTTATTTCCTCTTGTTGAGAAAAGTATCATCAGTTTGCACAGGCTTCACATAATTTTAATTGTTATTTCATCTGTATGATTTTACTTGTTATGTGATTGATGAGAATGCCATGTTGGCATTTGATGTTGATCTGATCAGAAATTTGCTTGAATACTACAAACTATAGAAGGCGGGTACAAGAGATTTATTTCATTAAGGTTGTTGGAGGAGAATTTTCGTCTTATTGATGGGGTTTCTCTATCGACTAATCTGCATCGTATCTGCCCTGTGCAATATTTGTTCAAAATTACTATTCTTTATTTGACTAATAGACTTTAATGTGGCTTTGTTTCATGTCAGGGGTTGGGATCAGTTTGAGGCAAATGCAATGCTTTTTGGTGTAAAAAGTACATTCGATGAGGAGCTGTATACCACAAAGCTTGACAGGGGTCCTCAGATGAGAGAAAGGGAGAGGGAAGCTATGAGAATAGCAAGAGAGATTGAGGGTGAGGAGACACAGGACCTTCATTTAGCTGAGGTAAGGTTTTATTGTTGTTGGTGTTTTCTCTCTTGTTAGTTAGTCATTAAATTTAACATCTGTCTATTTGTTCGACAGGAAAGAGGTGTCCACCTTCATGATGATTTTGATATTGATGAAGAGACTAGATACTCATCAGTCTATAGAGGTGTAGGGGAAGATGTCAGCGTGTATGATGATGTCGAAGATATATTGTTGGATTCTCGTAACAGTGAAACTTTTGGAGATCCTCCTACTTCTGCTAAATCTTTTGGAGATCGTCCTACTTCTGCTAAATCTACCGATTTTAAACATGGGAAAATCAGTGACGAAGCTTCCATGTTATCAAGCTCTTCTTTGGTAGTTCCTCCTGTTACTGCTTTTGTAGTGATTTTAGTTTTTTCCTGAACATTCATTCATGTGTTCCTATGAGGTTCCGTCTATCTTTGAAATTTTAATTATGACCATGAGGGACTATGTCGTAGGGTAAGACGTCACCATAATCGAATATTTAACGTGATTTGTATTTTGTGTAAAATGATAACTCCTGCAAAGAATGTTAAATTAGGTTTAGAAAATATGACTACGTTATCTCTAAATTCCAATTTTGCTTTTTATCTTATTGCAAATTGCAATGGATTGCATGTTTTAAGGTTCATTGTAGTGGATATTGGGGAATCTTAGATCGGTTGAAGAGGAGAACGAAGTATGCCTTATAAGGGTGCGGATACCTCTTCCCTATAGATGCGTTTTCCCGGATGTGGGAAAAGCAAAACCATGAGGGCTTTGGCCCGATGGGCAATTCAAAGCGGACAAATCTGTGGGCGGGTGGTCTGGGCTGTTACAAATGGTATCAGAGCTAGTTCCTGACCCGTTATGCCAACGAAAATGTTGGGTCTTAAAGGGGTTAGATTGTAAGATCCCACATCGGTTAGAGAGGAGAAAGAAGTACGTCTTATAAACTTCTTCCCTATAGAAGCGTTTTTTCGGATGCGGGAAGAGCAAAACCTTGAGGGCCTTGGCCCGATAAGCAACCCAAAACGGACAATATCTGTAAATGGGTGGTCTTGGCTATTACAGATACCAACTTCAATCATTTAATAACTAATGCTATAAAGCTCAATAGTGATCACTCATGTTTATGTTTCACCTGCTTAAGTTCTAGTGGAGCCTGTTCTAATTGATTGTTAAGACAATTTTCAAGTGTTTTGTCCCCTTCATGGTTTTGTAAGAGCTACAAGGATATCGTTGTTACTTCCTCAAACCATTTTTTGGAGAAGTTGATGGTGAGTATTGTTTCTGCTTGATAATTCTAAGTTTCTTGGTATGCAGGATGAGGCACAGTGTACACAATCAAGTACCAGTGGTGATTTATATCTTTCTGGTTCTTATGATCAAACTGGACAACTGGCATCTGAACTTCCTTCTAACAGTTACTCCACTGCAAATAATGAAATCAGGTTCTTATTTTCTTGTTATCACTTGTTGTTCTGTATTTTCTTTGAAGTAGTGGAAGTTGTGAGTCCAAGGATTTAGCTTGTCATGAAGTTTCTCAACACATTTTATTGCTATTGTAGGATGCAGGAGAACCTGCATGTTGAACATGGAAGAAATGACTGCAGTGCGGAGTTAGGAGAAGAGAAGATGGTCAGTTTTAATTCAGTTGCTCAACATTTTCTGTGACCTCCCTTTATTTTTACATGTTCTTATGACCTTTCTCTTTTCCTTGTAATTTCTGTTGTATCATGCAGCTTGATGGGGGTGCTCAATTGCCAAAAAGTGATGGTGAGTAATCTCTTGAAATGCTTTTATTTTATCTCACTTTGGAACATGAAAATTGTGTGCACGAGGTATAATTGGGGGAATTTCCTACTAAAGAAACAATGATATCTTACAACATATTCATGCATAAGGGGGATGCTTTTATTGTTGCATTCACTTTCTCTTTTCTCAGTGTTGCTCTGTTTAGAAATACTAAAGCAAGGTTCTGTATGCATATTGCCTTGTAGACTCTCAATCATTATTGAATGTTAGGGAAGATATTTCTGATAAAGGAAGAGCGTTTCCTAACACTGCTGTCTGTGCTCGTCCCTCCCATGTTCCATTACGAAGTTATGGAATGAAAAACTCATCTAGTGAAGTGCCAGATTGTGCAGCACCTGCTAAAGGAGTTGGAGAAACCCTTTCTCTAAACTCTCGAGGACGACCTGGTAGTTCTACATCATCAAGTTCGGATTGCATAGGTGCTACATCAGCTCCTAGTGGTTCTGGTTTATCACCAAGCTCATCAATGGGTTCATTATCATCTGAGAAGTCAACCCTTAATCCCAATGCCAAGGTACCACAAATCTGCTACTATATAGTATCATGCATCTTTATGGGTAATGCAAGCACACAGAGGCATACTAACTGTCATGTGGGCATAGACCAGCCTTTTAAATATGCACTGCAGCTATTTTAGGTTTCTTTCTCATCATGGCTAACATTTGTTGTTATTGCTTTTCTTGTTCAGGAATTTAAACTCAATCCCAATGCAAAAAGTTTTACCCCTTCGCTGCCACCAGTTAGGCCTCCATCTCCAGTCTCTGATGGTTCCTTCTATTTTTCAACCACTGTTTCCAGTCTGCCACATATGCATATGCCTGTGGGTGTTGGGGTGAGTGTGAGATAAGGATATGGCTTGTTGATTCCAAATTTGTCTCCTTTGTGTTTCATGAAGTGACGAAGTGTTAGCATGCCATTTTTGTTCCCAATTTTATGGTATAGGTGGCATCATTGAAAATTCTAACTTGAATGTGCGGTCCGCAAGTAATCCTTGAATCAGTTCTGCTGATGATTTGCAAATTGTTGAATGGTGTGCTATCTTATGTGTTGTCTGACTTGTAACTAAGGAAATGATCTGGGTGACATGATTTATCTCCCAGCTCCAAATTGTTCAATATTGAAGCAGTTGTTAGCTTTCAGATTTTGTTGTTAGTATGATATCTAACTTGGGCAAATCGTGCAGATTGGACCTTCATTTTCTGGTCACCAGCCTGTCATATTTAATCCACAGGTTGCACCAGTGCAAGCACCACAGGCGTACTTTCATCCAGGTGGACCTCCGGTAGGACATGACCTGAGAAGCACTTTGTTTCATTTTGCTCCTTGTTTCAATCTAACAAACAGTGCTTTAATCTTATTTCAGTATGGACAGCAGATGCTCGTTGGGCACCCTAGGCAAGTGTTGTACATGCCAAGTTACCAACCTGTAAGTAATGTCAATGAATGCACTTTTTGCTGAAGATTATTGTGTTATTTTATTATAGAAGCTAAGTTTGTGAAATTTCTGTCATTAAGACATGCTAACATACTAGCATTGGGGATCATAAAATACTTTTATGTTCTTTAACATGTGAGATGAATTTTATGCCCTTTTTGTGATAATAATAAGAAGCGTATGTCTAAGTCACCTGAATTCATAATTTGCTGGATTTGCAGGAAATGGCTTACAAGGGACGAGAATTCTAGTTATCTGATTACTGATTGTTGTACTCTGGAGATGAATAAAATTCTACTGAGAGGCTTCTCAGGAGGAAAAAATTCTATGATTCCTAGCCCCTGGCACTCTCAGTGAAGAATTTTATCGTGTTTCCTGACCCTATTGTGCCCGTTGGGGACGTTGATTTGTTCTGCCCCTGGGTGGTTTACATTTTCAGCAACCCAGTGTAATGTTTTCATTTATACCTACACTGACACTGGATTTCTCAGTTTACTCTTCTTCCAGTTTGTAATTTAGAATGTTGGCTGTTTTAGTTTTCATAAAAAAAAAGGTAGTTTTAGGTATTAGTTGTGGTGCATAATATATGCCTTTTACCTTTTCCCTTCTTACATTCGAAGCCCACCGAGTAGTTTTAACTTGAAGTAGTCAAAGATTGACAATTAGTTAAGTAGTGTCCCATGATTTGAAGGCAATGGACAAGAGAGGGTTTCAGAATTTGGAAAGTTTGGAGAAGGAAGTGAGCCAAAAGAAACAAAAATTGTCAATAAGTGCTTTTAGAACAGAAATGTTGGCTTCTAGCCATGAACAAAGTAGAAAAGTGTACCAGTGGAGTTTGAGTGAAAGAAATCCACAAGTGACAAAAGGCAGATGGAGTAATTAGAGAAGTGTGTGTGTGTGTGAAGGAAAAATGTGCATCAAGAATATGAAAATAAAGAAATAATAGTCTAGACTCTAGACTATTAAATTTGATTGGAAATGGAAAGGCTCCAGGTATAGATAATACTTGTTAGGGTGGATGTGAATTGGATATAATTATTATCTGCTCCATCTATTAAAAATGATGCTTGAAATTAAAATATGATGATGCTTAGCTTGTGCCAAAAATAGTGAAAGACATGTGACATACTATGATGTCTTCAGATTCCAACAAATCAATAATTGAAACTTGTTTAATTTGGCCATGTGATGCATAGGTGACAAGTTTCTAAGTTATAGGTGTGGTTGATACACAATACAAGAATCCTTTAGTACTACTAATAAAACATGAAATTATAAGGTAGATTGCTATTTTATTAAGGTGTTATTGAGATAAAGAAACATACTTTCAAAACTAATTAAATGATTTAAGTATTAATAAAGTTTTGTAGTTGATTACACTTATCCCTTTGTGTATATATCTCCAAACCACTAATCAAGTTGGGTTTAAATTAATCTTGAAAATGACCTACTTACAAATATTCAAAGGATTTTAATAATAACAAATTATATATGATCATATAATTTACCTGTAATTATTAGTTAAGTTGTGAGTGTACGAGGTTTGTTTGTAATGTTAAATGAATAATTTATAACTAGTGTAGTTGATAATAAAAATATTGTAGATAACGTTATTCTGTATATTTATTTATTTATATGTGTATCCAAATTGCTAACCAAGTTGGATATAAAGTAATCTTGAAAATGACTTTGCTTAGTTGTGTCCAAAAAAGTCTCCTCCATCTTTACTTCTCGGTTAAAAAAACTCAAAAATATTGAATCGGATTAGGTCAAGTCGAGTCAGATTTTAGGTTGTTCGGACTCAATCGAGCTTGAACCTAGGCTCGATTACCTCAGGTTCAATTATGTTTTAAGATGGGGTTTGGTTGTCTAGGGGTTCAATAGGGCTTCAGCAGAAATTGTTGGCCCAGGCTCGAGATCTCAGTGATTGTCAATGACAACAACGAGGTGAAGAGATAGTGAGGTGATCGAGACTACCTTGAGATAATTGGAGGAGAGTGAGAGCGACGTGAAGATGAATAGAAGAGAGTGAAACTGGAGAGATAAGACATTGAGAAGCGGCTGAAATCGAATCGAGAGAATCGAAACATTAGGGATTCAATTTCTTAAGATTGTTATTATTTTTTTGCATTTTAGTTAAATTTTTTGGTTTTTACAAAACTAACTAGTATTTGGTTGATATTTTAAATACAGATCGGTACCGATTAATATAAGCTAGTACCATTGGCTACTATAGTACTAATAAATTTTGTATCACTTTTTGGTTGATATAGAACGAGATCCGTAACAATAGTTTGACTACCTCGACCTTGATCAGGCCTTGGTATCATCCCTAATTTTTTTTGCCTTTTTTTTAACATTGTCCTGTAACATAGGAGGATTAACTAGTTTAATCAATACTTCATTAGCTTTGTTTTAGTGATTTTCTTGGCAATAGATGAGAAATTGCCTCACACGTTAAGTTTGAGTTAGTGTAATAATCCATCTGGATCTGATAATTTTTATATTCTGTTTGTTTACTTATTTTTTAAAAAATTGGTGGGAATGGTGAAGTGGTCCAAGAATAAGCATTCCCTTGACTACTTCTTGTGGAGATAAAGTTTTGGGCAATGATATTCTTTTGTCATCATACTTAGCCATTATTAACCTAATACTATTTCATTTTAAAATGGGTTTTATCAAAAATAAACTATTCTTTATTTATCATCACTACTAATTAAAAAAATCTATTTAATTTTTTAATTTATTAAAAATATATATAATATCTTATTTTTAAAATTAATAAAATCTAAATTAAACATATATCACTAATTGTGTGTAAATATTTTAAGATTCAAGCTCATTAAAATATATAAATTTAAGAGGTAAATATATTTGTATTTAAAAGGTATTTTAATTATAACTCATTTCATTTGAATCATTTGGAAACAACTTCTTTACTAATTAGATGTAAGGCTGTGTATTATTGGACCTTCCTAAACCTTACGTGTCAGCGAGATTTTTGCTGAGTTATTGTTGTTGTATTTAACTATATCTTGTAAATACAAAATTTTATTTAATAAAAATTAAAGTTTAAAGTGTATTTCTAATGAAAATGGAAGATTTAAATTTAATTTTTATTGTATTTTCTACAATCTATTGACAAAAATATTTAGGGAAGAACATGTAATTTGATCCCAATTTAAAATTTAGAGTGAAATTTAAGCTTAACTAAAGTTTGGTGTAATGTACTCATCAACTAATGGTTATGATTTAAGGTTGGAAATATCTTATACATTAGATGATATATGAACACTCCACACAGTACCCCCCACGCCCCAAAAGCGCGCGTGGATGCAACAGAAGCTTAAACACAGGAGGGATACACTGGCTTGTGAATTGAATATTAAGGATAATGTTGATTATTACATCACAGCAAAAGGACAAAAAACAAAAGTACTTAACTTGATTATAATGTTGTTAAAGATAAAACTAAAATGATAAAAGGTAATAAAAATGATCAGGAAAATGGTTATTATATTGGAAAGAATGGAGTAGGGGAAGGTGGGGAGGTGCTGCTGGTAATGGTTGAGAGAGAAAAAAAAGAGATAATGTAGCTTGTAGACTTGGTTGAGTCTTAGCACAAAAGACAAAGACCCTCCATAGAGAGATTGAGAGAGAAGACTGAAGGAAGAGGGTGAGAAATAGAGTCGTAGAAAAAGGGAGTTATGGGGTGCAAAGGGATTGGAAATATGGAGAAAGGTAAGAGCTTTTGTTTGTTTGTCTCTTGTTTCTGTTCATAGGTTTCTCTTATTTTCTCTTCTTTGTGACTCTTTCCTTCTTTCTCTCTTCTTCATCTTCTTCTTGCTGTTGTTGTTAGTGATACAAAGGTTTGTTTTTTGTCCACTTGGTTTGAGTATTTCCAATGTTTTTGCAAGTAAAGGTGGGTGAGGAGACCCTGGTGGGTTTAAAGTGAAAAAAGATAGGATCTTTTTGGATTATGGTACTGGTAGGAAGAGTATTTCTTAGTTGTTGATTTACCTTGTTTAGATGTTGCCTTTTCTTTCCTTTTTTAGGCCTTCCTTTGTTTCTCCCTTCTGTTTGAGATTTTGCTTCGAGGTGTTGCATGCATGTTGGGATGATTCGTAATTGAGGATTTGAGGTTTTGTAGTTGAGATTTAAGTCTGTTGCGTAGTAAATTAAATCTCTTCAGTTCAAATTTTGGTGTTTCTTAATGACTTTAGATGCTTTCTCATTGCCTTCTTGCTCTGTTTTCATTTGGTTTTCTTTTCCAAATATATTCTCTTGCATGTTGTAGCTTGCTTGGTCAATCTATTGTTCTGAACTGGATATTTCTGTGTCTTAATCTCCTTCATGATCGTCCAGTAATTTTTTTTTTTTAACTTTCTTAGCTTGCTTGTTGTTCGTTTTACATCTTAGCTGTAATTTTACTGAGAGCGGAAAGGTAGTTAGATACTGTGGAGCAACTGTTTATATAGAAGAGTCCCTAACCGCAGTCAATTCTGAGCTTTGAGATTAGGATTGAGGCTATGCTTAATGTTGTCATTTCTATAGGGTGTATAATGGTTGCCACAACAATAAATGAGCTATTGGTTTTTTATGGCACATGAACTTTCAGGCCTTTCTTGCGGTGCCTAGAATAATTTTGTATGCGGGCAAGAAAAATCCCGAGGAATTAGTTGTTTGATGTAGGAACAATGGAAATCACGAGTAATTGTGGTAAGAGAGGATGTTGATTGTTTACAGATAGTTTGCTTTTATTGTAGAAAAGCTCGCTTTGGAAAACTGTTCCCTGATTTTTAACTGTTATATGAAGTGTTTTTTTGTTTTCTGTTGTCTCGTTTACGAACTCATCTCTATCTCCATGTTGTTATTATTTGCGAACTTAACGCTACATGTGTTTAAGAAGAAGGTTAGAGGTAGGTCATTTGATACATGTGCATTTCTTGGTTCGTCTCATTTGATGCATATCAGTTCCCTTCCTATCTAATCTGAGGCTTCTTAATCTTTTGATCCTTATTGCTTTATTGCTTCAAAAGATAGTCAGTGTACTTTTGTGTTTTTTTTGAAGTGGTTACTTACGTGCCAGGCCAAATTTAGCTGGATTCTGATGGCTAACAATTGGAAGAGTACAAGCGGAAAGTTTCCTGTTTTTAGTTCTTAAGATTTGGATACTTCGCAATCACTACTGGTTACATTATATCCCTTTTTTATGAAAATGCAAAACTCATCTAGCAAGGACTCTGGTATCTGTTCTGCCCATTCAACCTCTCCATACGTTGTTGGTTGCTCATCATTAGGAAATTCTGTTGAATCACATGTTGAACATTCATCTTTGTCTGAGAGATTAAGCTTGGCTCCACCTCAGCATTTTCATGGTACTAAACAAGTGAGTTTTAAAGTCCAAGAACAGGATTCATCCTCATCACAGTCCACTAGTCAGTCTTATCCTGAACTAAGTCCCATGGGAGAAGGTAATGTTGGAACAAAAAAGAATTATTTCAACATAACTGCAAAATTTGTTATTAGCTTCAGATGTTGTTAAAATCTGAGTCTTTATTGCGTTGAAATCAAAAGAACCTGTTTCCGGCATTTCTAGTAATTCCTGCAGAAAGTCTTCAAGTGCTATGGTTTCATGTCAATAGTAACGGTATCATTGGATGTTCTGGAGGGAAATCTACTTCTTCGAACGTGAAAGAAATTGAATAGAATAGGAAAAGAAATAAACTATGTGCCGATTTACTGGACGTTGTTTGGTTCATTGCCAATTCAATATAGATGCTTTTTGATCTGTGTTTCTGTATTTCCTCAAACATCAAAATCGATGTTCTATGTTTTCTTTAAGATTGGTGAAATAAGTAACCGGTTTTGCTTGTCTTGTGCTTGCTTAGGATACAATGTTACTCAAGGGAAGCCTATGGCTAGTCAGCTGAAATCAGCCTCATCAATGGGAACTCAGGATTTTCTGTTACCTCCTTCACAAGTGGACTATATTCAATCTATGGTGAGCGTTACTTTTCTAAAAATTTGCGGGTGTGTCCAAATTTTGCATTTACCATGTTTCCATTGCAGGCTCATATTCCACTACATTACACAGAACAATACTTTGGTGGCTCACTGACTGCTTATGGGCCTCAGGCTGCGGTATATTCTATTCTTCTAATACTTCTTGCTCTCTTTCTCTCTCGGCTCACTGTCGCACATATACACCAATGCTGAGTAGTTCATCATGTTTAGCCTTTTCTTACTAGTTATCTACTTTCCATGACTAGAAAAATCGCCAATAGTTCTCTTGGCAAGAACTATTGATTCCTATCACTTGGTCCTCCATGAATTCAATATTTCGGGGCATGTTGGCTTTTAATAGATGGAGTTTTAACTGGCGAAACCGATTTTTGTCTGTCTAGTAATTTCATTATCTATAGTTGCATTGATCTAGGAAGAGTTCTACTTCATTTTTGCTTCTCCTCATGATTCTTTTGACTCTAGACCAATTATTCTCATGGAGTAACTTGTTTGGCTTCTTAAGTATAATGCTTGGTAAATGTACTGCTTTTTTGTTTTTAGATGTTCTTTAACCTCAAAAAGGAGGTCTATGGAGAATTATGCCATTACAAACTATATCCTTTTTTTTTTTCCTTCTCTTTTCACATTGCATCTCTTTTGCTTTTATTCTGCTCTGCTTTTAATATTTTACTATTCTTTCTGGGAAAGAACATTCTTCTCCATTTGTTTACTAAAGGCTATTGCTTTTATTATATATGACTCATGCATCACTGATTGTCCCTTGTTTTCTGTTGGACATTCTTGTTGTCGTTTCATGACTATTGATTTATTCTGACGGTTTGTATAGATTCTGCTACCTTGATTCTTCGGTTGAGTGTAAGATCTTTTCTGTTCATTTTGAACACACCATTTTATCACAAAGATGATTATTCTTTGCTCCTTTTTGACGAGATATCAATTGATGATTTTGTCAGCAGATTCCTCATCCCATGTTTAGTATGTTCCCTGCGAGAGTGCCGTTACCTCTTGATCTTACAGAAGATGAACCGATTTTTGTTAATGCTAAACAATATAATGCAATTCTAAGGAGGCGAAGGTACCGAGCCAAGCTCGAGGCTCAGAACAAACTTATCCGAGGTCGTAAGGTGTGCTTTTCCTTCCTCATCCTCAATGTCCTGTACCTGCTAAATATATGTTATCTAGCTGGCCAGTTTCATGCATTTACTGTGCTCATTCACATGATATCTCTTCATATATTGCCAACCAAATGTTTCTGCAGCCATATCTTCATGAATCTAGGCATCTTCATGCATTGAGGAGGGCAAGGGGTTCCGGCGGACGCTTCCTCAACGCAAAAAAGCTCGAGGACTCCAATCCTACGCTCTCAAACCATGGCCTGAATGTCACAGGCTCCGCTCAAACTCAGCTGCAGTTCACTGGAAGTATGTCAGAGTCTGAAGTTCATCAACCCGAACACCGCAGAGATGGTGCTTCCACCACATCTTGCTCAGACGTCTCAAGTGCCACCAACAGTGCTGACGACATGTTCCAGCAGCAGCAAGACTTCAAGTTCTCCAGTTACCCTACTCATGTCGGTATGCCTGGTGGCAGCAACCACCGAGTCTCCATCCTACTGTGAACCCACGACTCCATTCGATGCGAGATACCATTTCCAGCAGACTGTGTTTGACATCATCTGGAAAATACAGCTGCAAGTCATCCTTGGCTCAATTAGTTCCTCAGTTTGTTACTGTTGTTCCATTGCTTATCAGAAAACAAAACCATGTATGTGCTTTGGTATGTCTTGACATTTCTATTAACATCCATCAATTTGGATTTAAGACTTATTTAGTACTTTTGTTGTTTATAAAGTAATTTTGATATTCAATTTTTGTTTTGTGGTTTGATAATTAGTCCCATTGTTTAACTCCATATCTCATAACAATTTTGGTGAAAAAAAACCAATAAAATTTTGGTTGAAAATTATTAGTATTGCATTAAAGCCTATTCCAAGTTATAATTACGTAACCAATTTTTTATTATACTTTGACAATTTAGTTTAAAATTTTAATTTTGTTTTCTTTTTTGACTGAAGAAAGTAGTCACTAAATCAAATCAAAGGCCTCCAATCAAAAGGTGGACAAACATTATGCCATGTCCTCCTACTTGTTGAAGAATTAACTGCCCTAGCTAACAAATGACCAGCTTGATTAGCAGACTTATTAACAAACACTAACTGAAAATGAGAAAAAGAGTTTAACAGTTCCTTACAATCATTAAGAATAGAACTAATTGGTGCAGAAAAATGACTAAAGAGTCATTGTTCAGAGCTGAGACAACATTCAAAGCATCCATCTTCAGTATCACCCGGTCAAAATTAGAATTCTTCAACAAGCTAAGGGCTTCTCGACAACTCATCGCTTCAGCTAAGAAATGATCTCTTCGTCCTTGTAAAAGAATAGATAGTGCAACAAGAACCTGGCCATTCGCATCCCGGACTATACAACCATGAGCCAAATGATTTCTAGAATCAAATAGGCTAGCATCAATGTTGCATTTAACCCAATTTAATGGAGGTTTGCGCCATACCTGAGACTGAGATGATGAAGCCGAAGTCACGGATTTGACATTAGCTTCCAGCCACTCCCTTTAAAACCCCAACCCATGCCGAAGCACTTGAAAGGCTACCCAAAACTTGTTATTCCACACAAAATTATTCCTCCGTGCTCATATAGCCCACGTTCATGACATATATGTGTCTACATGAAAAATTAATTGCCAATTAATCATTTACGTGGATTAAAATACAAATGTATTTTTAATCCACGCAGATGATTAGTAGACAATTTTTTATACAAGTGTTGTTAGCTAATTCAGAAAATACTAAATGAAACTAACATTATAGATGTCAATGGGTCAAGTCGAGTCTGGGTTGCCTTTGGTTTGGCTTGACGGGTCGGGATGGGTCGGCTCACGGCTCGGCCTACTTATGGCCCGTCCTTTATTTTTTAAAAATAAAACCCGTCCTTTGTTTTTTTAAATAAAAAACTTTCAAACGACGTCGTTTTTGATAAAACAATGTCGTTTCGGAAATAATGGTAAGGCCGGATAGACCCACAACTCGCCGACCTAACCGTGACCTACCTGTGGTCCGACCAACCTAGGCTAAAAACAGGTCGGGTCAGGCTGACTTTAACATTCCTAACGAACATTTTAAACTAAGTTGATTAGATTATAAAAGTTAGTCACTTAAAAATTTGGACACCACATTGAAAAACTCTTTAAAAATTGTGCACTTTAGAATCTATTATCTTGCTCAATTTGATATGATTAAATTTGGATTCAAGTTCAACAACACAAAAGAGTTAGGTTAGGATTAGACTTGAAATTGGGCTTAATGAGCTCTCTGTCTCTGGTTTGAGTTTGATCAAAAACTTACATTTAAGTTTAGACTCGATCTTAGATTCAAACAAGCTCTAAATTTGTGGCTTGAATTCAATAACAATTAAGCTTGGGGTAATTCGAAGTCTAATTGAACTCGAGTCCAGAATTGATTTTTTGAAATATAATTAGTAAATTGACATTATTTTAATAAAATATATTTAATATATTTATATGTTGAATAGTTCGAGCTCAAGCTCATATCCAAAATTTGAAATTAGAAGTAAAGTTTGAGTCTAATTTGAAACTCGTCAATTCAAATTGAATTTTTTAACTTCAAGTTGAACTAGACTAGACCTGCACAGATGCTATCTTTACCCTTGATGCGTGGCTAGAGATGGGAAAAAAAGTCCATTTCGGTCCTAATTGATCGAGTTTTAGGTCGAGTCGAGGTGTTCTGATTCAATTAGGCTCGAAGTTTAAAAGTTTCATATAAAATGACGTTATTTTAATTTTTAAAAATAAAAATTTTAATTATATTTGAGCCAGAAGCCTTGAACCTGCTCGAACATGGGCTTGATCCTGGACCTGTTCGGGCTTTTGATTGGATCAAGCCCGGGCTAGCCTTTTGCCAAATCTTGTGTGGTCCTGAGTTTGACCTTAAAAATATTAGTTCAGGTATGCTATCGTTGTTTTAATAAATTTAAAACTACCACAAGGTTTGACCTTAAAATATGATAAAATTACAATTTGAGGACTCATTTGGTTCAGGACGGACTTGAACGCCAAACACTGAAATCAAATTTAGCTGACTCAGACAACAAGATTCAAATCCGGGACTTTACGAAATTCCTAAAATACCCCGAATCAAACTCCCGAATTTCCACAACGTCCTCGTCCTCCTCCTCAACTTATTAAACCCCTCCTTATCAAAACCCACTATTTTTGATCTAGAGAGAGAAAATAGAGAGAGAGAGAAGGTGTGGGAAACGGAACTATGGACGGTTCTGGAGGGCAGTACAACCCACGGACGGTGGAGGAGGTGTTCAAGGACTTCAAGGCCCGGCGCTCAGCTTTAATTAAGGCTCTCACTACTGGTGAAGCACTTTGCATTCTCTATATGCCGTTTGTGTGCTTTTTCTCTGTTGTTTGGCTTAATTTTACGCTTATTTTTGAAGGGTTAGTGTGGTAATGCCTGTATAGTTATTTCATTTATTATATTGACATGTGACTTTGTCTCTGGGGCTGTTGCAGATGTTGAGGAGTTCTATCAACAGTGTGACCCAGGTGAGTGTTTGTGTGTGTGTGTGAAGAGCTTTAGTCTAGTCTTTTAATTGGTGGGTTACTAAGGAAAATTGGGTTTATTCTATATCTTTGTCTAGCTTTAGATGCTATTTTGGTGTTGTTCTAAGGAAATGAGGTGTGGAACTGGTGTTGGTATCTTGGAATTGTTTTGTGCTTTTTGTTCTTTAGCTGTCTTGGTGTTTATTGAAATTTTTTATATGGCTGAATTTTCAGAAAAAGAGAACCTGTGCTTGTATGGCTTTCCGAGTGAGCAATGGGAAGTGAATTTACCTGCTGAAGAGGTTCCTCCGGAGCTTCCAGAGCCAGCGCTGGGTATTAATTTTGCAAGAGACGGCATGCAGGAAAAGGACTGGTTATCCTTAGTTGCTGTACATAGTGATGCATGGTTGCTTTCTGTTGCATTCTATTTCGGTGCTCGATTTGGATTCGATAAAGCTGACAGGTATGGTTGACGATATTTAAGGAAAGCCTTGTGCTTTATGAACCTATAAGGTATTTTTTGAGACATTCTGCAGATTTATACATTCCTTATTCTTGGTCTTGCCAAATAAACTGTTCCGCTGGCTATATTCATTCAGTAGGCTCATATTTAATTGGTTTGTATCGAGTATGCCTTGCATTTTATAATTATGTTAGTCTCAGATTCTATATTCAGAAGTGTTCATGCTCTATTGTCTCGTCTGTGTAGAATAGAGCTGAAACTATGTGAGAAAACAATAAATGTTTTGGCAGCTTGGGGGAAGAGATGGTAAATGTAAACTCTCCTAGGGGTAGGATGTGTGTGAGGTCACCTAACGTGGTTCTGGTGACAGGCTTAATTTATTTAATCTAACTAACTGTGAGTGTTCTTAAACATGAAAAGTAGATCAACTTATTTATGAACCTATGTGAAGGTTTCTTCTGATACCAGTAAGGTTCTTTTTATTATCCAGAGCACCCAGCTGAAGGTTGTTTTACAACGTTTGATGTACCTTGACACAGGAAACGGCTCTTCAATATGATAAATGATCTTCCTACAATATTTGAAGTTGTGACTGGTAATGCAAAGAAACAAACCAAGGAGAAGTCCTCATCTGCAAACAACAATAGCAATAAATCAAAGTCAAATTCCAAAGCAGTAAGATGTTCTTATTCATTTTTTGAATGTTGGAGACGAAGAATATTATGTATTTTGCAAGTTTTTACTTAACATTTTTATTCACTAGTTTCCATTCAAAATAGTGAGGTAGGAAAGTTCTCTAATCAGTTGAGCTATAGTTTTATTAATGTCTAGACTGAATCCTATCTGACTACTGTGCTTTTTGGGTGGGTTGTAGCGGGAATCTCAGGCAAAATATGTGAAAGCTTCAAATGCAAAGTATGAAGATGAGGCCAGGGAGGAGGAAGAGGAAGATGAGCACGGGGAGACATTATGTGGTGCATGCGGTGAGAACTACTCGTCTGATGAATTCTGGATTTGCTGTGATGTATGCGAGAAGTGGTTTCATGGCAAGTGTGTTAAGATCACACCTGCCAGAGCAGAGCATATTAAGCAGTACAAGTGCCCATCCTGCAGCAACAAGAGAGCTCGTCCTTGATGATGGTGGAAGGATTACTGTCTTACTTTCCTTGTTGGACTCCGCTGACGGCTTTGTTAATTGGCTTCTTCCGTTAGATTTATTGTTAGGACAACATATTAATCTGTACAATGATCCTGTAGCTTTTGTTTCTTGAGAATATGAAGTTGTAGTTGTGAGAAGCTGTTACGTCGTTTTGGCTTGAACCAAAGTACTGTTATAAATCCAAGTACATAGGACAATCGTGAGTTGTTCACGCCAGCCTTCACATACTGTTGGAAGCGAATATCAGTGGTGGCTGTTCATGGTGTGTGTGAAGTACAGAGTTTGTGTGAAGCTGAAGATGGAAACCAAATTGCATGGATTTGCACGCTAGAAACGTAGATTTGTTCATTGATTGCTAGAAGTATAGGGGACTTGGAAGGAAATAATTAGGGTTGTCAGCTTAATTTTGTCATTGAAAAAAGGTCTTAAATCCAAATTTGGGTTTTAATGCAGGTTTGATGTAAATTTGAATTTGATTAAATTGTTTATTATTCTTAAAAATAATTTATATATTTGGTATTTGCCAATAAGTTCAATACTTCCTCTTGGACAACTTTGCCTGTATATGAGTCCTGATGGGTGTACGTGGGACGTTGGAGTCTCATTCACGTCTTACATTCTGTGGTGTACACGTCTGTTTCTTCTACCTCTACTAACTCTAAATGACTTCATCACCATCATCTTTCTTCTTCTTCTTCTTCTTCTTCTTCTAGTTTCAATTTTATAAATATATTCGATTAAACTTGAATTGGGTTCTGAACTAATGGATTAAATTTATTCATTATCATCTTAGTGAGAGTGGTTTGTAAGTTCTTTGAAGACAAAAGGATGGTCTCCACTTTGCATATAAGCCAACTGCCCATCAACTCGAACTTAAAAATGAACTATGGATTCTTGACTTGGATACTAACGTACAAAACGCAGACATGGTAGGGCCTAAAATACACTAATTACTTGGATGAAACATAAAGCCACATAGCCCCACAATGAAGAACCCTACGAAACCAAACTTGGATTAAGCTCCTTCCCTCCTCAAAGAAACAAAAGCTTATCAAGTGATTGGGTGACTTGTTGCTTAGTTAAGTGCTTCTAACATAGTCAACTTTTAACATCAAGTCATTGAACATGAATAAGAACACATGGAACATGGCCTTTTTATATAGGAAACCCTTACATCAATTGTTAAGCTCTCCTAAAGGTTTGCAGAGTAAGGGAAAGGTAGAAGATAAAGAACAAGAAGAAAGATTTTCCAACGGGACTTTAGACACAGATTAAAAAAGAAAAAAGATTCCTCCATATTCTTCTGTCATTGTAAAACCTCATGGTTCTTGGCCGACAGTCGTTTAACAAACTCGTAGGTAGTGATCATTGTAGTAGCAGACATAGACATTGATGCCCAACGAGGTCCCAAACCTCTGTAACATGCCAACCAACCACCTTCCTTAACCAAGTTTCTAATAGTTTGTCCGACGGATGGTCCACGCCTACCATTCTCATCAGCTTCCAAAACTTGCAACCTTGTCTTAATTGTATCAAGTGGCATTGTGATCAAAGCTGATACACCTCCTGCCATGGCTGCACTCACTCCCTGAACTGTCATTACAGTCTTTGAGTCCGGTCTAACCCCACCACCATAACCACCACCACCACAACCATCATCACCTTTCTTCCCCAAGTAGCAGCCAAATCCACCCCAAACCAGCCTCTGTGCGACGGAGTATGATGCCCACCAAACTGCATTAGAAGGGGCATAAGTCAAAATGGATATCCCAAACCCTCTGTACAATCCTCTCAATCCATCAGTGTTAATGATCTTCCTAAAAGCATCAAACCCGTTTGCATATTTACAAGTAGAAACTGGCCCTTGAATCATGAGTCTTTGGCTCACAACATCAACAGGAGTCCACACAAGTTGTGCAGCCATGGCAGCGCTCAATCCGGCCACCGCATTAGCCACCGCCGCAGCGGTTGGCTCCGGACACCCTAACTTAACCGTGGCAGTTCCTACATTACTTTTTGTGACTTCAAGCGCCCCCATATAAAGCGCTCGAGCAGGAATTGTGCCCATCAACGAAGTCCCAAACCCTCGGTACAAACCTCTAAAACCTTCATTCCTAACAATCCAAAACGCAGTCTTTATACACGGAACCTGAGATTGGGCAACTTGTTGCCGTGTTTTCAACACCACCACCGGATAAAGCGTCGCCGATACACCGGAAAAGAGTGCGGCACCTAGAAAAAAGAACTTGGATTTATCAAGCATTTCCCAATTAATATCCGCTGGAATATGAATCTCCTGTTGAGATTCATCCTCCTCCGCCGCCGCCGTAGCCGTCGCCGCCGTACTCAGATTCATCTTCGCCACTATTACAACAATATTCACAAAAAAGAAAATTCTAAACTTTACAGTTCCAAAAACCACAAAAATCCCCAAAAAAACAAAAAACCCCACGTCTGGATTTGGGAAAAGGATCGAAGCCCTACAATATGTACGGTGATCGATAAGAGATGGGGTTCAATTTTTTCCTCTTGTGAAACCAGGTCTTGGATCGTAGGTGAACTAGGGTTAGTGGATCTAACATTTCTTACTGCAACAATACTCAAGTTTTCCTATTGCCCTTGCCGGAGATCGACTCATCACAACGACCCACCACCGAAGTCGCCGCCGGCAGCCGGAAAGTGGGATCTTGCTGATGTATCTACACTAAAATATCTCTATTTGTAGAGAGAGAAAGAGGAGGCGTACTACAAACCAATTTAGAGAGAGAGAATATAGGAGAGAGGTAAGTGGGCGACCGGAAATAACTAAGGAGGTTTAGGTGGTTACCGGCGATATTGGGTTTACTGACACATGGCCGTCGGTTAGTGACGATTTTAGTTAGGTTTTTTGCCTTGTCCTTGTCTAGATTCACTCGGTAGTGAGATGTGCATGTTATTCTGTGCCAGTACTCTTGTCGACACTGAAATAATCTCTACCGCTCAGTTTGTTTCAGCAACTTGGTGTATGTATATGGACGGTTGAGATGTTATGATCTTACTAGGATGTAATACAGATTAGCATAATCATCTTGTCGGAAAGTGTGTTGTATGACGTGTTAGGCCTTATCCGAATGAAAGGTGGTGGAATACCGTACAAAAGGATACAACTTATCCCTACGTGAAACTTTATGTTTTTTAATTTTTAAAGTGAGATTTACACCATAATATTTCACACAAATTTTAATTAAATCCTTATTTTTATCGTTATTTCTTATAATTAAAATAATTTAGTAGTAGAGATAACCTATAAAACTTGTTTAATTTTTTATGAAATATTAAAGTTAAAATTACATATTTAATCAATATTTAAAAAATTATTTTATGCTTAAATTTGAGAGAGAAATTATTTTATGATTAAATTTGATAGACTCCTATAATTTCACATATTATTAATGTATTCCCATTTTTAAAAATTATCAATAACTTTTTTATATTTTTACCTCTTTTCATTAACTTTTGTTACAAATTATAATTGATATCTTCGATTTGGCATCATGTGATAGAAAAATATACAACAACAACACCCGATATGAATCACAATTATCAGAATATGGAAATATCTAATGGTATATGGTCTTACTCTTAATTAGTAGAAAACTGTTTTTAAATGACCCACATAAAAAAGTGTGACAGAAAAATAGTGTTATAAAAATAAAATTATAGTGAAATTATTGATATTGATAATATTTTAAACTACAAGGAGTTAATGAGATTTTTCTCTTACTTTTAAGAACTAAATTGTTTATTAAATGTAAAAGAAAATTAATTTTATCAGAGTTTAAAATATTAAGATATAATAATATCATAAATAAAAAATTATTTAAATCTTTTCGATAAGTATTAAAGTGCAATTTAAGCCTTTAGCTTACTTGAATATATTTTTTTAATTTAGCTAAAATCCTATATGTAATTAATAATTCATGAATCAAGTAATTAGTAAATTATATATAATAAATAAATTATTTGAATATAAATATTAAATAAGTCACTTTTGATAAATAAAAATTACCGAGAAATCTGATTAAAGGTTTTTGAAATTTAAAATTTTATTCATAATAATGAGTCACCAATCCTTTTTAGAGGCTAATCTTACTCCAAGAATTAATGATAAATGAAATGGAATTTGGATAATCCCATTGGTCAGAACACAAACAGTAAATGTGCGACCATCCACAGAAGATATTTACGTAGAACTGTCATCCGTACAGAGACAAGTCTACATGGCGGTCATAGGCTGGGAGAATAATGGGCAACTTACACGTGGAGGTTTTTTTATTGTTGAAGGTGTATTACATGGGACGCCACGTGTAAGGAAAACCCACTAATCTTGTTATTAATTCGTTAATTAAGTTTGGCAACTCAATTTAAAATTAACGGACCAATTTGATTTGGTTGAATTTCAAACTATTTTTAAACATAATTAATAAAAATTAACTTTAATTTATGGTGCTTAACTTAAATTAATTTGAATCGGTCAAAATTTAATATAAACTTAACTTTAGGTTAGATTAAACTCTAGATAAGATTAATTAGTTGATATTAAATTGTTAGCTCGTAAGTAGATTTTGTGAAAAACAAATCCCTATTAAATCCGAGTTAAAGTTTATAGATAAACTCAATTTAGTAAGGTTTTATATCGTATTTGAACTCAACAAGATTAATTTTAAAATTTGACTCTTGAAAACTTAGGCTGAAGTTATTTCAAATTAGCTTGAATTCGACCCAACTAAATTTGAGCTTAAGTTTGTTTAGAGTTAGATCGAACTCAGACTGGACCCCGATTGTATCATAACTTGTAACCAAGCCTATTATTAAGTAGTTTATTTAAAATTTCAAATTTATTAGTATGATAACAATTACAGTTTAATAAAAGTTTTATTGATATGTAAAGTTACAGATTGTTTTTGAAAAAAGTTCAAATTTACAAATAATTATATAAATTAGCTTGTAAAAAAAAAGGAGGGAATCTGATTTACAAGTCAATGATATGTTGGTGCCATAATTGAGTTTCTATGTCTTTCAATTAGCTTGCCCTTTTGACAGGTGACGTAACCTGCTTGAATTATGACATCCATCTTAGGTGTTTTTATTGGTTTCGTGTATCTTATCCACATTCAATGATCTTTTATCATCAGATCAAGGCTTTACAGATTTCGATTAACAACGTTGCTCATTTTCAGGAAGCAACGGACTCCTTTTAACACAGTTTTCTTGTCAGAAGTCCTCTAAAGTCATCATATAATACTAGAAAACATGTCCTGTAATTCAATCCAATACAGGATCACTGAAATGGGATACAATCATTTTCTGGATATATTCTACAGAATCTGGTCATTTTCAGACACTGTTTTCTGTTGACCTAAACACAGGACCTTCTGGCCTTCTAGTCCTTGGCTTGCATAGCTTCAGGAGAAGCTTAAATGGATATAATATGCCACGAAAGATGCCGATAATTAGGCTCTTGAGTAGCCAAATCAAGAACGAAATGACATAATACAGAGCAACGAGGCAAAACAGTAAGCCCCAGAAACATACATAGAAGTAAATTACACGGTCAATTACCCAATCTTCAGGTGCTCTAATCAAACTGATAGAGATAATATAGGTGGCAGCCATAAAAAACAAAGTGATGCACATGGTAAGAAGCAGGAGCCAGACGAAAAGCCTGCGTTTGAGAGGGTATCCGCTAACAAGCAATAAAATTACGGTGCTTAGGGATGCAGAGAAGGAAATTGTGTTGCAAACGGTGAAGGCATGATATTTTAGATCTTGGTTATACGATAATATCGAAGTTCCGGCCTTGCATACGTCTACCGGACAGCCATTTGGATCTGTACCATTGGAATGAGCATCTGTTTCCCAAACTCCACCTGGTGGATTCATAGCAACTTGAAAAGCCAATGTTGCAATAACAGTTGCTACAATCAT
>JANZXR010000005.1:3914033-3928123 GCA_027575705.1 Erythroxylum echinodendron | reverse complement strand
TGACACCATTGCTCCAATTCAGCCAGACCTGCCTTCACATACTCCCCATTGCTAAAAGAGCAACATTCACGCCGCAGTAGAAGACTGCAAAACAGAATTTTGGTTTGAGAATAACCTATATAAAAAAAATACACGAAGAACTTTCATTTGATTGCAACTACCTGTTAAATAATTGAACGTTGATAAATGAGAATATTTGAGTAAACACCTTCTGGATGAGGAATGACGGAACCTGTATGAATAATGACATTGAAGGCATTTAATTCATTACAGAGGAAGAAAAACCAACAGTAGATTTTCATATCTGGATCATCACTCACATAGTTGGCTCTCATAGTCTTCAAGCAATTATTGAGGCTTTTCACTATACTTTGCCAGTGTGCAATTAAAGCTTGTTGAGCTGCAGCATTAGCTTGAGCACGTCCTTTCACTAGACTAGTCCGTGACATTCGAGGAGCCTAGACAAGTGTAAAATGTTGCTGAGAAGTCGTCACAGACATGGACATATACTAGCTGACCACTCACACTACGGATAGAGAACCAGCAAAATCCACATTTTGTAGTGACCATTTAATTTCAGGTCATCTTAGATAATGAAGCTAATTTTAGTTTATTATTATCTAAAATTGTAATTATCTGAAAACAGATCACAGTTAATTGTTAATCTATAATACAAAGATCAATATACTGATAAAAATATAAATAAAAATTCACATTTAAATTTCAACTATCGAAAAAAACTGTTCTTAATTAGTGCAAATTAAATTTAAACCAAATATAGACATACATTTCATATAGGTGCAGGAAATTAATATGAAATTGTTTTAACAATTCTAAAACTAATTATTACTTAACAAACTGTGCAATTTGTTATTATTATCCAAAACAAATTGATCTTTATATAAAATAAAAGTAAGGAATCCAACAAATAGGAGTCTGTTCAAACTTTCATATTACCTAATCTTCCATAAAGGACACAGCAACTTAAATTATTGACATTTCAGGCATAGCTCTAACTTCAAGTAACTTGAGAGAGATAGTCTGCTGTTACCTGGATACACAGTCCAAGCAAAGGGGAAATCTCCTTTTTCAAGTTGTCTCTTATCATTCCATAAATCTTCTCAAGAAAAGCTGTCAGTTGTTGTTTGAAAAGCAAAGCAGGATATTTAGCTTCCACTTGTCGCATTTCGTCCAATGCACCAAGCACCCGACCATTAAGGAAAGAGAACCCAGAGCTTTGTGGTGAACCACGGAGGCCCTGATATTTTAGTTACAAGACTTTCATTAGCAAACTCTATGGTTGATAGATAGGTAGATGATGCACTAGAATCACTGAAAATGTTCCTTACTTGGGACATTCTCCCAAATAAAGAAGCTGAAGTTGATCTTCGTCGATGGGGAGTAAAGCTTGCTGCTCCACTTGCTTTAAGGGTGCGTTGCAAAAGCAACAACAATGTGGACGAATTCGATAGCCAATAAGATAATGTGTCATTGTTATCCTGGACCTGAATACGAAAATTTTGTAAAGATCATCATTGTGGCATAAATAGAAGTAATCAAACAGTCCCAAGGAAACCAAAAATGTTAACTATCAGACTCCCCAAAGAAACAGACTTTAAAAGATTTTGAAACATTTCCATGCCAGCAGAAAAAGACCAACATGTGCCGTACAACAAGGAGACCAGGATATTCTATATTACCTCAATTGCTGAACTTATTGTTTGAATAATACGATCAAAAATACTTGTTCTCTCAACTTCAAATGACCTCCATTCGAGAAGACATTTGTACATGAGACAAGCAGCAACAGGCCTGCCCCCAGAGAATCCTAAATCTTGGGAAATACATTTGATAAGCAGATCTTGGTTACCCTGACACAGAAAAAAAGACAACGTTGTTCAAATCTATGAAAAAAAGATCCCATTGACAGTTTTTGTAGCAATTTCAGCTTAGACCGCCCACCTGTTGCTTCTCATTTAGTGATTTCTGGGGCTTATCCTCATTTTCAGATACCCTAGAATTGGATACAGCAAGTATTGAATCCTGAGACAATTAAAATTTGTTAGACAAGATTAGGCATAATTATTTTCAAATTCAGGGAATACATGGACAGATACGAGAATAGCCTTACAGGTGTTCTCTTTATTTCACCATTTTGAATATTCCCATTGTCTGGTGTCCTCTGCAGACAGAAGACATAATGTTACTTCTAGCATTGATGTGTTTGTCCAAATTGAACATGCCATTTAACTTGTACCTGAACAATAGTTGTCTTCAGTCTTCCAGTCAAAGCTTTACTAGTTGGAGATATAGCAACTGCTTGTTGACGGAGTACTTGATTCTCTGATTCTAGATTAGACACCTTGTCTTCTAGTCTGTAGAAAATATAGACTTATGACCAAAATTTTAACAGATTGCAGAGAAGAAAAGTGGAAATAATATTAATAATTTGCATCTGTAGCAAGAAAATATTTTTATGCGTCACACTCCCCTACTCTTATTCCCTAAACATATTTGTTGGTTTTATTGAGCAATTATATTTCAAACCTTTGAACTGAATCTTGCAGTTGATCCACTTTTTTCTCTGAGTCTTCAAGTTTCTTATGAAGTTGCTCATTATTGGTCAGAGCATCAGCATAAAATTGTTTTACTTTGTCAGCTGCTTGAGTTTCCGAGTTCACTAAAGCCTGCAAAGAAAAAATTTTCCATCATGCATACTTGCTATACTCAATATAACTTCAAACTGCAGTTCTTTTGAGCAAAATGCTAAAAGAGATCATGACCATAACAGCAGGAGTGCACAAAGAATTATGCAAATTATACACTCAGTATGGCAGCTCAAACACAGAAGCAACCAATCCCAGCAGCCTAACTAAGGTGAACTCCACTTTCACCGTGATTGAAAAGAAATTGATTGAACTGGAGTCAATAGAGAATCAAGAAAAAAGAAAAACACTGCAAAAACTAGTCCAAGTGCAGAAAGTTGTTAATCGGCTTAATTTAGTGGACAGCAAATATAAAACATGCATTAGCAAGCCAATTCTTTCCTTCTTAGCTCATGCAAGGCATGTTCTCACAGTTTTTATGACAAAAGCATCAACATTATATGACTAGTATTCCACAAGAACCATGGCTGTAAGGGTTATTGAGATATTGTTCCTGTTGGTGCACTACACAATAACGCAGGAACTAATACTAATCAAGAAGAAATTTTTATAGTCATTAACAGACTTACCTTCAACTTTGCAACTTCAGCTGTTAGCGAGTTGATTTTTTCTGTATCTTGAACTATCACAGGGGTTTCCTTAATGACTGGAGGTACATCTCTAATTGCTTTTTGTGCTGCCTCGCGTTCTTTAATTACCAAAGAATTAGCTTCTTCCAATTTTAATTGCATTGCATGCAATGCCTCCTGGAATTTGGCAGTTTCTTGGGCTTTTGCCTCCTCAAGGTCAGTCTGAATTCCAAAGTCAATATCAATTTTATAGCATTCAAGACATCACCTTGAGATGGAAAAATGCACATTTTAGATGATAAAGACAACTTCTTACTCTTAATCTCTTTTCCAGTTGCAAACGCCATGTAAGCTCCTCCACACGCTTTTCCAGTTTGTCCTTTGCTTCTTTAAGAGCCCCCGTCTCTCTAGCAGCCTAATTAAATGCAAATGAAAAGTTAGCATTTATCTTCCTAAACCCAATCGCATCTTACAAACTGAAAATGTTCACAAGGCAATATTCAGTGCTGAAATCCAACCATTTTGAGCTTTCTAAGCTCTCGTCTAGCAACTCTGCATCTCCATCCACACTGTGAAACTATTGTTGCCTTCTGAAGGCGCTTATAATAAGAATTAGCTTGGTGGCATCGCCAATGAGCCTGCACACAAGAAGTTAAAGAAAAAGAGGTCAATAATTTTCCTGAAATTGAAGAGGTTTTCTTTATTAAACAAACTCAAATTTGCAGAGTTAGTTAGAGTAGAAGAACCTGAATTGCAATGGCCGCTTTAGTTTGCTTCCTAAACCTAAATTCATTGTGAGCAGTCATTGCCCTTAATCCTGTCTGCAACATAATTGCAGATGATCTCACTCTCATATAAGCTTTCCGAGCAATGTAGGATCGGAAATTCTTTTCGATCCTCAATGCAGCAGCTTCCTGCCTCAATTGTTCAAATATCTTGCGGCCCATATTACCTAAAGAAGTAAGGAAAAAGCAGATTACAAGGGAGTGCATCAATTAAGATTCTTATGAATCAAACAAGTGGCAAACTAAGACCAAGAAGAAACTAAATGATTATATCTCTTACGTATAATTCTTTACTTGGGGATAAGCCAAAACAGACAACTTTAAGGATTTTTTAAGATGTATATTATTTGCATTGCCAACTAAAATATTAGAAAAAAGGTTGTCCAGGATTGCTCAAGTACCGAATCTAGTATGAAAATAGTTTTTAGTGAGTAGATTATCTCCAACTTGACAGGGACAAAGGAATCACCTCGTATACAAGACTGTAGCTTTGTAGCAGCTTGACGGAAGGCAAGAAATTCCTTGCGAGCCATGTAAGTACGAACTTGACGCTGAATTGTTCTGGCTGCATTTCCAAGCACCTCTGCTCTTCTGGCGTCCAACTCAGCCATCTGACCTGCTCTCAGAAATACTTTGTTCTTGCCTATCTGTCAAGTATTAAGTAGAAAAGTTTGTGATCCATATAACTAAACTGTTAAAAATCTGATTCTCCATTTTTACAATTCTCAAGATTTTAGAAACCTCACAGATGGCAAACTATACAGTTTAAAATTATCTCACTCCATTAGGGGGCTTTAGATGTTACATTTAACCCACCCACAAATAAAGAAACTCAAGATGGAGAAAAATAAAAGCAAACACAAAACTAGCAAGGACTTATATTTTCAAGGTATCTCTCTATAAGCAAATAAAAAAGTATATTCTGCGGATGTCAGGAAAATATTTTTGCAATAGAATAAGCAACTAGCAAAATAAGAACAGAGGACAGCGCTTGATCACCTGATATCCTTTCAGCCCCTTTTTGTTAAGAATCATCTGGCATGCAACCTTATCATCGTAGCTGTCATATGGATAGAGAAGTCATGTACAGCCCTGTCCAGTAGTAATCACATAAAGCATCATTCGTGAAATGATTGTGACTTACTTTCCTTCCAAAACTTCAGGAGCAAGGAGACTAAATCGATTGAGAAACTCATAGAACGTTCGTCTGGTTGGATATCCCGCACAGCTAATTCTAATTGCTTCAAGAACACCCTAAACAATAACAAAAAATATCATATTTTGTTTGAAGAGAGAAAAAAAGAAGTCTATTATAAAGATAATAAGGCATTATTTCCATGATGCACTCACACCACAGCGCAATTGTTGAATAACATTTGAATTCTCAAAAATAGCAGGTTTCAAAACATTATTTGGCTTCACGCAGCGAATGTAGTGAGGTTCTGTCACACTCAAAGTCTCCATCAGAGATTGAAGTTGTAGCTGAGACAATAAATGAAGATATTGAGATGAGTATTTGAATAGCAAAAAATTGATCAAGCTAGGAACATGGCAATCAATAAGCGTGCCAGTGTGCCATTGAAGATCTAAAACTACAAAAATTTGAAGAAAATAAGAGGACTTCAATCAGAATAGAAAAAAAAAATTGAAAATTTGACTTGGTAGTGCTGAATTCGAAAGGCTATTTTACAGTGAAAACAAGATCGGCTTTAAAATGAAGTATATCCCCATGCAATACCAAAGAAAGGCAGCATTACTTGTCTCCACTTTCATTTTCCCAACCTCCACTTGCAAGTTACAAGTACATTTTCAGATTTCATGAAGTGTGAGCATGAAAAAATGATGACCGTCAAGCAAAAAGCAGACCAAGAATAGAACTCAAATAGTGCTATCTTTCACCTACAATTTGATTTACAACCTTCAAATTAGTTAGGATGACAGAGGAAGCGATTTAGAAACTATCTCCAACTTATATTAACTGTAGAAATCAGTACCGAAAAGGGAAAGAACAATAACTCAACAACAATAAGTTCCACTTTGACCTCACCAACTAAACAAGAGGTGTGAAAGTGATTATGCAGGGGTTACCTTAAACCTTGAACCTATGGAAGAAAATTTGGATGACTTTGAAGATTCTTCGGGAAGCGGAGGAAAAAGACCTGCCACAAAAGTGCATTTTGAGGCAGTCAACAAAGCTTGATGTTCAGCAACCACATAATCTTTATTTTTGTCCAGAAACTGATTGGCTTGATAAGTTACCTGGAAAATTGTTGTTTATAAATTTGTAAAAATTCCTAAAAACCAACAATAGATCCGAAGATCAATCACACAAACAGCAGCTAATATTTTTACCTCCCCTGCATAGTGAGATATAGTGAAATCAGTACGGGAAAGTTTAGGTTTGATGAAGCGTTTATTATTTTTGAAAGTCTGGTACAACTTCTGTGCAAATGTTTCATGAGTAGACCTAGGAAACATGCTGCAAAGACGATATATTAAACATGAGAATTGCTGTAAAAGGTAAAGATAATCATAACAAAACAATAGCAACAAATGATGATCTATTACAAGATGGAGATAAGAATCAACTAGAACAGCGTACCAGGCTTCATCTAGGAGTGCAATTATTCCTCCAGGTTTCTGTAAGATATCAAATGTGAATTACCATCGTATTAAAATTAAATTCAATCTGAAAGTTAGTAGATAGCAACTTTAAAAGAATAAAGAACTTAAAAGCAGCAAAAAAATTAAAAGATAGTAAAATTGCATAAGCAAACAACTAAAAACCTTCTCTATAAGATCCAATACATCCTGGTTATCAACAAACTCAATGTAGCTCCAGTTTATCTCTTCTTTAGTATACTCCTCCTGCTCCATTTTAAAGACATGCTGCAAATATAAAATTAAAACAAATTAAAACCAATCTTATTTTCTCCAGATAAGGGGAAGATAAAATCACCATATACAAAAGCAAACCTGATTAAAATGTTGTTGCAACTTCTCATTTGTGAAATTGATGCAGAACTGTTCAAAACTGTTTGTTAAAGTTACAAGAAGAGAACAAGAAACCTCATCAGTTCAGATAGTTGGTCATTCTTCCCTATTGTTGAGGTAGAGAAAAGAGTTTGGAAGTTTGGAATCAAAGTGGTTGTGAGAACCCTAGAAAGTAAAATATGGGACATAATAATAAATATTGCGAACACATCCTTTGGGACATCTCCAGACATACAAGTTCTAGAAAGCAGTTGGATTTGATTCTTGTTAAGAAAAATGAATAGCAGGCACCATTCTGAGACTTTGTTAATACCATGTCAATTAGAAGAGTACGAAAAAACATTAGAATTGAATCCACTTTCTACAGACAATTCTGTGAGAGACAGATTCACCTAGATACAGCTGAAATTTCAAGAGGTACAGTTGTTACTATTTTATAACAGACCACAAGTAAATACTATCCTCTGTTAGACTTTACGTATAGAGAGTTTGAAAACATATTGCTGAGATAATGAAAGATACCTGTTGCATTTAAAACTTTCAAATCCATATATATCAAGTACTCCTATTATCGACTGCGAGTTCGGGTCCTGTCCAATGGACACATTAATTTTCTCCACCAGCCTTGATTCAAAAATGTAAAGCACATTATTTAATACCTCACAAATAAGACAAGATAGTTACAAATACCAAAGAATTAAGGAGAACGAAACAAAATGAGGGTCAATCAACTCCTATACCAGTCAAATAAACGAGAATATAATGTCTTAGCCAAAGCATCCCGGCTAGCAATTGCATTCTCTGGATCAAGAGTTCTGGTTATGATTTCTTCAGGTGTAACAATTACACGCTTAATTAGGGCATCTTCCAAGCTCTTCAAATCACACCTGCCCACAAATTAATCAGCACAGGCACAATTTCTAAACCACAGATCATTATGCTAATGCTTAGCACACACATGAAAAGTGCAAATACCTTAAAAGTTCTGCAGTAATATTAAGATGGAATCTAGATTTCTCATCCTTAATAACTGATGAATCTATCTCCTCTCCCTTAGCAAAATCAACATTACCGAGATGAAGTATTGCAGCCACAACCCTAAAAATTGCCTCCTGAAACAATTGTACTACATCAGATCTAACTGGACAATAGATGAATCAAGAGTCAACCAAATAAATGCCAAGCCTCTTGAGATAAAGGAAAAGGCAACCTGCTCTTCCTCACAGATTCCAACTATATCCATAGCCCTTCTAGTGGCGAGATACTCATGTGCATCATTGACTCCATCCAGCTCATAACACTTTGACTGATTCAAATAGTGGAAAGAGTTGGGGCTCCCTAGTTTATATTTCTCTATGTCCTGCAAACAACTTAAAGAAATTTAACTCAAGCAAACATAAACAACCAGGAACATCATTTAACCGACACGGTAGCAAAGTTCATGATTTAAATGAAACAAAGGAAGAAATTGCAAATCACCTCAGTTGGTGCAGCACATAAAAGGTAAAAACAGTGGTAGTTTCTCTCTGGATCAGAAATTTGGCAAACACGAGATCTTTCAAGCAGATAAGTCCTAATAGCTGCCCCAGATATCCTCCCATGTTTGTCAAATTGGATTTCCACAAATTTACCAAAACGACTACATTGACATGCCCAAAAAGCAATGATGAAACAACATTCAATGTTCATAATTAAGAACCAACACAATATTTTCAACAAATGACATGTAAAAATTTATAAGCTTATCTGTACCTCGAATTGTTGTTTCTGACTGTCTTGGCATTACCAAATGCTTCAAGAACTGGATTGGACTGTACCACTCATATCAAAGAAAGGAATGCAAATTCAGAATCATTATCATACACAATATGATAAACAAAATGTGATGAATATTTTAAAAAAGAGTACCTTTCAAGTTAAATCCAGCTTACCTCCAGAACTTGCTGTTCAACTGTTCTTCCTTCTACTCCAGATCGTCCTCCCAAGTGAGCAAGATATCTCATAAGCATCTTTGTTGTTTCGGTTTTACCAGCTCCACTTTCCCCACTGACCAGAATTGAATTGCTTTTCCCTTCATTGATCATTGCCCTATTTTCTTGCACCATGGCATATAAATAAGAAAACCCTATAAGTGCACGCAAGAACATGAACAAAAGGATAGAGCTTCATATCACCTGTATGCAGCATCGCCAACTGCGAAGACATGAGGACTGAGTTCTCCAAATACAGCTCCTTTATACTGTTCCATCATGTGAGTGTCATACAGATGAGGCAACCTTTGAAACGGATTAACTGCAATCAAGATATTCCCAGTGTACGTCTGCAAAAGTATAGCACAACTAATAACCATTAACACCGCGAGAATAATTTAGAATTCTTACACTCAAGCATTGTGTCATTATTCCCATTGTATTAGGCTCGTTGTATTTTTTAAAAAAGCTTCTTTGTAACTAAAATAAAAGAAAAACTAATCCTCAGGTACGATGAAAGGAAAATTAAGCCTCAGGTGTGGTGCTCAATTTTTTTTTCCTCTCATTTTTGGAGTTAGTACGATGTTCCTCTCCTTGAGAGGCATTTCATTTCTCCTTTAATGAAGGCCTTGTCCACTGTGCAGGTGTAAAGGTGGTTTTGTAACTTCTCTCATTAAGACAGCTCCATATTGGAAAGATATCTGTTATCAAGCCAGACTATTTCAGCAAGACCAAGAGATCGATCACCAACTTAGTCTGGGCTATGACCCTGCTCATTAAGCTCACTTTGAACTTGTAATGGAAGCATTATGTACTCATATTTTGAATAAGAATAAATGAAATTTCAGCTTGATAAGGAAAAGGGGCAACTCACATAGATTTCATTCAGTTCATATCTAGTAGCCAGATTTTGCAAAACTCCAGGCTCATGCAGATATGAAAGCTTTGTCATATCATCCACACCTCCAGGAGGAGCTTCATTGTCCTTTGGGAAAATTTTCGAAATATTTGCAACAACCTTAATCAAAACCAAAAGCCACGGAATCCTTTGTCATCATGAACATTTCAATATGGCATTTCAATAACTTTGTAATAATACAAACATAAGTCTCATGTATATCAAGAACCATACATACAAACATTTAAACATGTACTGAAATGTCACAACACTTACAGTTTTTCCAAGGGTGGTACTGACATGAACTTCATTTCCAGCTATCCGGTTAACTTCACCATCAACCCATGCAAAAATAGGATCTTCAACCCATACATGAGACCCAACAATTATATTATCTGGTGCAGCCTGGAAATGTAAAGGCAAAAAGAAGCAAGTAAACAAGGAGTTTCTGATTCCCAGAGCAAGAGTAAGGACTTGAATGTATGATGTAGAGCACAACAAATCTCGTCCAAACCCTGACAAGTCCCAACTAATGGCTACTAATCCAAACTAACTCTCTGAACATCAATACTAAAAATGGGAATGGAAGGATTTTGGTTCTAAACCCCTTATCCTCAATGTCACAACTTCTGTATCGAAATGTTGAGGTCGTGAATTAGAATTGGCTTCTTCAAGAATGATCATTTGGCCACCACTCATACTCTTAGCACTAGGCCATTTCCTAACAACCATAGCCTAAACCACCTATTTAAAAGGAAGCAAAATATGAATTCTGTCTATCAACTTAACTTGCCTGAAACACCAGCTACTCAGCGTTAGGCAGTTAGCGCAATTCAAGTCAAAAACCAATGAATATGCCTGTCAATACTTTAACCTTTTCTATTTTCCTGTTTAGCTTAATATATCGTCCAAATCGCGCTTAAGCATTATAAAGATATCATCTCCACACAGAACTGTCCAAAGTACTAATCTTTAACTTTCAAAAACTTAAATTAGAACAGTCAAATGAAAAGACTGTAATGAGGAAATGGTTATTCCCTAGTCATACGAAGTAAACCCAAATTCAACCCAAGTTCTCGTAAAGAAACAAGCAAAACAACAACAAAATTCCAACAGAAAAAAAGAGTCCTGCCTCTATTCGAATGTAACAAACCAAAAAGACCATTAACACTACGCAATTTGCACAAGTATTGCAAGAACAACAGCAGATATACAAGGAGATGGCAGATGGGCATAAGAAAGAATCGTGCTTTCTGCTTCCAACTTACCATTCGATAATACCAAAGAAGCTGGTCCTCTCAACTCATCCAACAAAGATCCTTCAGCTCTAAGATCAGAGCTTGAAACTTGAGCCAATCAATAGATTCGAAATTCTCAAATTTCAAAAACTAAAAATACACACAACTCCCTCCCTCTCTCAAGAATAAACCCTTTTATACCAAGATAAACCACACCCAACAAGAAGTATCCCTATGAAAAGGTTCTTTTGATTTTGGGTCTGATTCTGTAACTTTTGGCCTTTGGATGTGTGAATCTCTCACAAAAGAAGGTCTTTTTGAGTCTGATTTTGTACCTCTCTGTCTCTCTCTATGATTGTTTGGCTCATCTATGTGGGGACACAGCCAAAGAGAGCTTCTTTACTCTTGTCTCTCTCTCTATCTCTCTAATGGGGGGCTTGGGAGCTTCTCTTGAGAAATGGAATTTCAAATTAAAAAGAAAAAAGAAAAGACAGCCATTGGAACATCATTATTGACTTATTAAGCTTACTCAACTCAAGTTTCAATTTCTGTATTCTAAACTGGACATGTTTTCCCAATTAATTACATAATACCCTTTTTCCTTTTTCTTTTGCCTTTTTTAATTATTTTTTACGACATTCAAAGAATTTTTTTTATTTCCTTATTTTCTTTCAAATTTTCTTACCTTCAAGTATTTAACAAAATAATTTCAATTGAGAAAAGCAATATTTTAGTTATTTGGGTAATTTTATCATTATTTAATTAAATATGATGCTTTAAATCAACAATCATCAATGTTCTAATTTTAATATCTAACCAAAAATTTAGAAAAATTTATTTCAATAAAAACCAATTATTAAAAAACTTTGTCGATTCAACCATTCTAATTGTAAAAATCTTGAACCGTTTAACTTTTCAGTTAGGTTTTTAACTTTCTAATTTGATTTATTTTAATAACTCTTTATGTTAAAAATAGTTTATATTTATTAATTAATCGAACAATTTTTAAAAATTAATAAGTTCTTATAAACTGACGTAGATTAATTAATTTTTATTTAACAATCTTTTTTCAAATAAATTTTAAATTTTTATAGTACTTTTGTTCCGGTAGATTTCTTTTTTATTTAATAAAAGTCTAAAATTCTGGGTTATTAATTGGTAGAATACTAGTAAATCTGTAACTCTTCTAAATGTTATTTAAAAAAGGAGTATTATCCAAAAATTCATAGAATGAGAGGAACTCTTCCGTTTGGATGAAATTATAAAGTAATACTCAAAAATGCATCTACAAAAATTTCATATCGGAATCTACAAAGAAACGATCCAATTGATCAAGATATATAATGAGGATCGTATTCATACAATTTTACATTTCTTAATAAGAGTAAGATTTTTGTTATAAGAATAAGAAAGGGTCATTCGGGCGTAACTAAATAGATACTATGTTTACATATGTATACCTCCATCATTCCATTCCATTTAAGATTAAAAGTAGACGTAATTGGACCTTTTTTTACATATATATCTATTTATTTAAGACTCTATTTTACTCACCTCTTTAAACTTCTATTGAATAGAGAAATATGTTTTAATTGTACATTTTTTGATATAATTTTAATATAATTCGATTGGTAAGAATAATATGTTACAGTCGTATTTAAAATTTTTTAATTTTATTTAATCTTCAACAAATTTTCATATTATCATAAATAAATATTTTGATAAATTTTATTTAATCTTCGACAAATTTTTATATTATCGTAAATAAATATTTTCACTTTTGACTTTTTGAACATGATAATATCGTAATTTCAGGACATCCCGTGGCTGTATATCTAAAAGTACAAAGCTTTAGATATCCTTTCACGACAAGGCAAGCCTCCTTCCTTTGCTGGCATATTTATTTTTTTTAATGTTTACTTAAGGTTCAAAGTTTATTTTATGCATTTCAGAGGATAGGAAAACATTAGACCAAATCACGATGGCCCAAAAACCAATCACGATACCATCATCACATTTATGAAATTGAAAGTTGGAGTAAGCTTCAAAGCTCAATATATCATTACTTAGATAGATGGATCGAGTTTTAGGTTAATAGAAAAAGATTGCAGTTGGATTGACAATGATCGAGTAACATTACTTCTTCGACCCAAACTAAAGAATCCCTTAAATATGGTTCAAAATGGATTTTGTTATATCCTTAATAAGAGATTTTTGTATGAAAAATACGAATCAAAGCTTAATATATCATAATTAGATAGATAATATTTTAAGTTATGTTTAAATTTCAAATCAAAACTAGAGGAAAGATATCATATTCCATATAAATAATTTACGATTAATGAATTACATTTAGATTAAACAGCTTTTCAGTCGAGTTAAGTTTTAGCACGAGGTTGAAATAAAGATGTCATATTCAATTTGACATAGTTTAAAATTAATAGATCATATTTAAATTAAACGGGTTTTAAATCAAGTTTAAGTTTGAAAGATTAATTCAAAAATTCATTGATACTTTTTTTCATAAAATAATATTATTTAAAAAATAAAATTAAAATGATATCATTTTAGACATCAAATTATAAAATTAAAAATATATTTGGTATATATTTATGAGTTGAAATAAAAAGTTACATTGAGATTAGAGTTATTATTTTAGAATTTAGTTAGGGATGATAATGCATCGGTCCATGATTCAATCCCATTAATTTTTTAAAATATTTTTAAAAAATTTAAAAGTAAAACTATCTTTTTATAATTGGGTCTAAATTTGAGTTGCCTAAGTTTAAGGTTACTCGAGGTCTAACACTTCTAAGCAAATAATTGAATCTTGGATCGGTTTAAACTTAGGCCTGATCCATAAGTCAGTTCATCGCAAAAAATGAGTGTTTGACTGTAAACTTCAAAAGTACTTTTGGAGTAGAAATAGCTTTTTTAAAAGCTAAAATACAGCTTTTTCAAAAGCTCAAA
>JANZXR010000005.1:3886641-3902745 GCA_027575705.1 Erythroxylum echinodendron | reverse complement strand
ATAATGTAATTAATTAAGTAATCATAATAATTTAATTAATTATATTGTAATTAATTAATTAATTACAATATTTTAATAATCAATAATAATATTTTAATTAATGAATAGTTATATGGTAATTAATAATAATATTTTAATTAAATATAATGTAATGTAATTAAATAATAATAATATTTTAATTAATTAATAATTATATTTTAATTAATTAATTATAGTACAATTAATTATTTAATTGATTTCACCGTAAATTTAATTATTGAAATTAAAGCTTTACTTATAAAAGTTTTTGGCTCATAATTATATCTTATATCTATTCCCTATATATAAAAAATTATAAACATATCAATCGCTCTCATTCCTCTCTTCCATTTCTCTATATTATGAGAGGAAAGGAGGATTAAACAAAACTAAGGAATGAAACTCTTGAACTTTCAACGATATGTTCATACTAAATATCAATTTTTATTTTATACCTATACTTTTATTTTATACCCCAAATAAGTACCTCCCAATGAAATGGTTGGAAATGCCTAAGCAGGTTAAGTAACAGAGCATCATCAAGTTCCAAGATGTTTGTAAAAGTGACCTTCCTGACACCATCAGGGTGCTTTTCCAAAACTTTCTTCTTGGTATACTAGGATATATCTTCTTTGGGATTCCATGCTCATGTGAGGACCTAATCACTTGGCAGACATTGATTTCAGAAAATCTTTTGACTGGAGTTGGTAAATTAAATATAGCGTAATTAATCCTAACTATTTCAATAAAATAATGTTATTATAGTACTTGACCTAAATCAAAATTGAATTTAAGCTAAAGAGCCAGATTAGATTTAATGGCAGCCTAAATCTAGTCGACTCTTTGAGCTCGTTTGATAGACAACCAATTAGCTATTGTCATAAGCTGTTTGATTTTTCAAACAACTATAAAACATGTTTGGTGGATAGCTTCTCCAACAACTTATTTAACGTAATCAACTATTGTTGAAAATGCTCATATGTTTTCAATAATCAGCTCAAACTTACCCAAGTTTGTATCATTGATAAGTAGTTGATATTCAAATTTTCCTTTCTTGTATGGATAAGTCATTTTGTTGGTTTTAATGAGTAGGTGAGGAGGGGTTCATGTAATTGTAGACTAGAAATATTTGTAAATTTTGTGTAAAATTTAATTTTTATTATTGTCAAAATTTTAAATTTTGTAAAATTAAATATTTAATCATGACCTTATAAATTTTTTTAGATCACGTCCTTATAAGTCATTTTTAATTTATTAAATAATAAAATTCATAATATTATATGAAAAAGATTAATATGATGTTGCTACATTATTCATATTAATAGAAAATTTAACGTTGAATTATTATTTTTATTATTATTGATATTATTTTTATTATTATTATTAATATTATTATTATTATTATTGTTGTTGTTGTTGTTGTTGTTATTATTATTATTATTATTATATGTTCTATGTTTTTTATTAGGGTTATAAACTTAATTTTTGTATAATTAAATATCTAAATTCTTATAAGAATATTTAACGAAATACTAAGATATATAATATTCATACCCTTATAAGTTTTTTAAGTCATGTCCTCATAAGTCATTTTATACATAGGACTCGTTTGGATACCCACCAATCAGCTATTTTTTTAGGTGATTGGTGGTTGTTAGCTGTTTGACTTTTCAAACAGCTAACAACAACGTTTGGAGAGCAGTATTTTAAAGAGCTGATTGAAGTTAATCAGCTGAAAACGAAAACGCTACGATATAGGAGCGTTTTCGTGAAACAGCTAAAATGAAATGTAGCAAAATCCAAGTATATCCTTTTTTATATGTAACTATTACCAGCAGCTAAAGAAGAAAAAAAGAGTATCAAATACTTCAATCCTTGCTTAATAAGGACATTCTTTCTACTTTTCTTCTTCCACTTATTTGTAATGCCAACTAGTCTTCAATTCTTCCATTTGTGTAATTACGTAATGTTTTGATGTTTAAATTATATTCTTGGTTAACTTGCAATTAAGTACTACACGTGTTATATTTTTGTTAATTTTAATATATAACAATTTTTATTAAATAAGACAACCTAGTTGAGATTCCTAGATACCTACGTTTTAGAAACATTTTTTGTTCTCTAAAATCTAAATTTTTATAAGAGTATTTAACGAAATACTAAGATATATAATATTTATACCCTTGTAATTTTTTTAAGTCATGTCTTTATAAGTCATTTTACACTTAAACAGCTAATACTAAACAGTTAATTTTATCAAACATCTCTAACAAACAACTAATACAGTCCGCTGGTCAAATCAGCTAATATAATCAACTATCAACTAACAGCTGATAGAATCAGCTAATAGCTGATGCAATCAGTCGATTACCAAATAAGGCCATAAACACTTAATACAAAACACCTAATTTTATCAAACATCAAATGACAAATAGTTAATATAATCAACTAGTCAAATTAGCTGATAGAATCAGCTATCATCTAATAACTAATAAAATCAGCTAGCAGTTAATACAATCAGCTGATTGTCAGACAAGCCTTTGTCATTCTTAACTTTTACATAGTTCTTGGACACGTCTGTTTCACTGCTGGTTTTTTACATCAACATATTACGTGTATTCGATGGTTCATCAAATACGCATTTGAAACGGTTCGCATGATATAAAAACAGTTTCTGACAAAAAAAAGATGGAATACATTTGGCAATTGCTAATGGTGAAGAGGTAGAATCCACGCGATGGTGGTATGGCTGATGCAACATATCCAGATTTCTCAGGTAGCTTATGCAGTACTGCTTCTGATATAAGTTTCAAGATTCCAACTTTGTGAACATTCACTTAATCATATACATTAGCATCTATCAGTAATAACATTGATTCATGGTGCATTAAATATCTTTACAATTAGGAAATCAGCACAAGAAACACCATTTTGGAAATCCGATATTCGTTTGCTTCTGTCAGCTCTCCAGCAAATCAGATCTAAGTGACGTTTTATTGACTGGCCATCCTCTTCAAGATCGAAGTGAGTTGCAGTCATTCTCACCGCAACTCGAACCATCAACCTCTCGAGTAAATGGACTCCTAAAGGGCCTTGCAGCTTTAGATCACCCTCTTTTCTCGTCTCATGTTATATCGGTATGTAGATAACAAAACATAAACATTGACTACTTGAACATTAAGGAGATGATCAGAACCTGTTCATCACTTCTTAGCATTAACTTCTGACAAAGTAATTGATTAAGGGCCTAATTTAGAACTAGAATTAACTTGTGATTTCAAAATTATGTATTGGATTCCTAGTTCAAATGATACTAACAAAGGAGGAAGTTTCATATATTCCAACCAGAAAGTTTCAAGCATTCCATCCACACGTGGTGAGCAAAAACACTAGCTATGGTCTCACTGTGGCTGCTGCTTAAGCCAATTAAAGATTGTCCCTTCTGATAGACAGGAAGCATCTCCATGAATCTAGGAACTTTTGTTTGCATTATATTATTTGAGCTACATACCAGAACTGATAACATCCGAGATTATGCAGCATTATACATGATCGATATACATGATTTACATAACTTTCTGAGTTCACAGTGGAACGAAGTTTTTTCAAAGTTAAACTACTACTAATGCATATTTAATCTCTCTTTAAACTTGAAACTACATCATGCGTATTACTTACAGGACAGGGGATTCAGTACTTAGAATTCGGATAGACAGGTACTACTAGCACCGAGGTTTTGTTCCAGGGGAAGCACACTGGAATTACTGATGGGAAGGGTTACAACAGAATAACAAGTATAATGATCACCACAGCTACTGTACATATTGAAGCCTGCAACAATCAATAAATTTTGGAATTATTGGCAGGAATACAGGATAGGACCAGTTGTCCCAAGATGAAGAACTTGAGCAATGATATAGACGAAAATATGCCAAAAGACCAACAAAAAGGCCGAGAAACCAATAATCTTCCCACAATGCATGAGACAAAACAAGTGTATCTCATGCACCCACAAATCACTATAAAAGCAATCAATATTCCCAAGAATGAAGTTGCTTCTTACCTAACCACCTTATCTCACTAAAATCCATACATATCAAGCAACACCCTCTAATTCAACTATCAACCACTTCAGAACACATGGTATATTAGGTGGATGTCAGAAGCAGAAATGTCTAAACTGAGAACATTTGATCCAAATTGATGGACTACCAATCCATAATCTAACCTGTTGCTGGAAGTCTATACCAAAAGAATAAGAATTATGGAAGGATTATGCTCCCAGATGGGGACATTAGCTGTTTTTGACCATGAAAAGGTCACTTTGATTTTAAAGGGATATAAGCATATAGAATAACTAGTACTTCTAATTTGTATGCCATCTATATGGGGATAGCGATAACGTCCCCCAAAAGCACATACTTGAGAAATGGAGAATTATTTTTTCAAAGATATGAAAAAGTCAGCAATTTGATGTATTGCAGTTTACTGGATCCAAAGGAAAAAGCTGATTTGTGTGGGGATATGAAAAAACTCTATCTCAAAATTCCGAGGAATTAAAACCAATCACAGCAATGACCTGTTGCTTTTCAGATTTCAACAGTCAAATCACTGCTTAAACATTTCTAGAACATAGATAGCAAGTTCTGAGTTTAGAGTGAATGACTAAGCAGAAAAAATAACAAAGCAAATGAGCAAAGAGCACTTACTGCTATTGCACATGCACCAAACCCTATCAGAAGTTCTGATTTTAGAGTGAATGATTAAACATAAAAAATACCAAAGCAAATGAGCAAAGAGCACTTACTGCTACGGCACATGCACCAAGACCTGATCTTTCTCTTGGATCTTTATGGTAGTAGCCCCCAAAGTAGAGAACTGTAGCAAAGTACCACATAAATGGGAACACAAATCCCAGCAAGAAACTGCAGAAAAATTGATAAACTTGAGAATGAGAGAGATAGAGATAAAGAGAGTAGAAGAGAGGGGCACGAAAACTCACGAAAACCATCCTATTCCACAGCCGCAGCAAGGAAGTGGTTTATCAAAAAATCCAAGCTGAGGATCTTCAGCATCTCTAATGGGAATATATTCTACTTTAATGCTATCAGCAGCATCAGCCGAGTGCCCTGCATTCAACAAGCTACCTCAGGCAACTTATCCAGATTAAGCTTGCTTAAAGGAACGTAGTTTGAAGGTCCTCTGAACAAGACCAATTAATATAAATAACACTCTACAAAAGCAGCTTCTCTTGACTTGATATCTTAACCAATTTTTCAAGTTATAAAAATTTAGAGTCATGTTACCAAATATTTATATTGCTACAAGGAGTAGAAGGTGTGGGGTACCTTGATCCATGTCCGCAAGATAACACTAAAAGTTGGTATCGTCAGCTTCTCAGTCTATGTTTTAGCTGGTCTGCAAGACAAAATATGCCATTTTACTTAAACAAGCATGGAATCTAATGAACTGTGTAAGACCTCTCCGGTGAAGGCAGCAATAAAAGTGCAACAAAGGAAGCAAGGAAGCTTGAACTTGAATTTTCTCAATACTGGATCAGAAATAGATAAAAAATCTGAAAGATAGATTAAATCCAACCTCCTGGTTTCTAAAAGTTAATATGTTTGATCACTACAAGAAGACAGGAAGCATCAAACATTTGCAAATATCATAAGGAAACACCATCACCACTAACACCAATATCATTTCACATACATAGCCACAGAAAAGTTGGCAGCAAGCAAATTACATATCTCAAGACAGAAGAACGCTATCAAAACTGAAAAGCATCACAACCTCATTTCATTTGCCTGCGTCGATTACTGTTTGCATTTAAAAGTCAACGGTAGAAAACATCCAAGCCCCTCAAATGGAGCAACATATATTAGCACATCCAAGAAAACAAAATGAATCATGCAGGCTTGGATTCCTTCAAGTTGCTACAAAGCAAATAATCTGGTTGTAAAGGGTAATTCACAAACATTCCCTGAACCAGCACCTAGGCAAACTGCAGTAAATTGTCAAAGGTAGTTTCTAATAATCAGATTCAACTCTCTAATAACACATAGGAGGATATCATCGCCCATAATATCAGCTAGCAGAATCTATTTAGCAGAAAAGGCTATACATTTCTTCAATATAAAGCAGAGAAACAAGCTTGACAAGATGGTAAACTCAACATCAACCTAGGAATATATAATAGAATTCAATAGTAACCTTTGTATTCCAAAGAAACCGAAAACCAGTAGAGACCAGAGACCACATTCACATTGCTTACAAGAGACCACATTCACATTGCTTACAAGTAGAGAAAACGGTCCAACCAGTAAACAGAGATCGATATACCACATAAGAAATTCTACAGAATCAAGAAAAATATTCTTTTCTCCAAATATAATTATTGAGTTTGAGTCCACATGTTACAAAGAGACGTGAGAACAGCAACACCAGCGAGTGAACCTTTCTTTGCCAGAATTTGAATCTCTAAAGAAGTTGTATGCAAGTTTGTATACCTACAGTTCCCCAAACCCATAAAGATCAGTCCTCATTATTCGACATGTCAGATGTAAGCTCATTTGAACCAGAACAGTAAAATCATGCAAACGGACTACATAAAGAACACAAAATGCCACTAAAGCCAGAAAAAGAGCTAAGGTTGACTGGTTAAGCGAATCATTCAGTAACCCTAATAACCAACAGATTCACAAATTCTCACAAGTCTCAGCCTAGAATTACCCCAAAACCTGTCTACAAATGAAGCTAACAAGGATTAAGGAAAGCCCAGCAATCGAACAATATCAGAAACAAAACTTCACTAAAGAACAATATTTTAATCACCCAGAAACAAACACAAAGTCCAACAAAAAAGCACACCAATTTCCCCCGAAACCCACCACCAAAAGGACAATGACGAATCCAAATTCCACTGCTACTGCCCACAAAAGGATACCATAAGAACCCCTAAAAAGCAGAAAAACAAAGGGTAGGTGCGGCGAGGTTAGAAGCTTACCGTGATTAGACGAAGGCGCTAATGGGTATAAGGGTACAGTGATCAGTAGCTGATCACTGATGATAGTATTAAAGGAAAAAACTCCCCAGGAAAATCAAACAAAAAAAGCATAAAGAAGCAATCTTTATTCTTCCTCTTCCTTCATTGTGTTAGGTAAGGGTAAAGGAAACCTCTTTCTGGAATTTTAATGGTGAAAATAACTCTTCTGTCTATGCGCCTCAAAGAGAGCTTTTACGTTACCTGCTCTCAGTTCTCGCTGTCGAAGTGTGACTGGGAGACCAAAATCAATAGAATTGCTCAGTAACAATATTTTTAAAAAAATAAAATTTAAAATAAGACTAAAAATAAATCTTTCATTATTATTAAAAATTAAAATTTAGTTAACATTTTTAAATAAAAATTAATTCATTTAGTTTTCTATATAAATACTAATTATTTTACAAAATTTTAAAAAGTATTCAATACTGTTGAAGAAAAAATGAAAAAGATAAAGCATTGGACTGATTGGCACCAGTAACGTCATCAAGTTTAGTTTTATCAGAAAGCGTTTGTCTTTCAGGTTGCTGAGCAAAGTCAAACTCCACTCTTTGATTTGGCAAACATTATCAGAGTTTTCCCATGTAATTTTCTGTTTGGTTACCTAGAAAGCGAAGAAAACACAATAAGTTGGAAGAAAGATCACTTCTTTTCGTCTCTTTCCTTAAGCTTAAGGATATGGGAACTGTTGTAGCCTTCCAGGTCCACGCTCTGTTTGGTAACAGTCTTGAGGACATTTACTTCCAAAGCAATCAGCTTGAAATTTGTACCAGATTATATCGTAAAATTTCGGTTTATACAAACCGTACTGATCAGTACAAAGATGAAGGCTAAAACCGAATCCACTTCCGGCACAGTACTGGTGATTCAGATAATCTTTTACGTGCAAAGTCACAATAGAAGCTTGCAAAAGCACTCGTTTAAGACCAAACTGGCAAGTTGATCCTTGTCAGTGAATACATTTCTGAGGAGTATATATGCAAGTAGACCATACGTATGTGCTTATAAAGTAAAGGGATATGATTCATTTGTAGTGAGACACACACTTTGATCTTGGAAGTTCAAAAAATAAGAACAATCGAAAATTTTCCTATCACCCACCAAGAGGACGAACATACAGATACACGGGCATCAGAATTCGGATGATAGATATCAAAAACACATTCGATATGGCATTCAGATACACTTAGCTATATAGTACATGCTAGTTTCTATTCTTGTACACACATTAAGCCCATAAGAAAAAGGAATGGACTGAGCTATATATTTGATTAGAGAGCATTCTTATACTAAATTATGGTATGTAAACTCAAACTGGGTGATGGAAGAAGCCAAACTTCAAGTTTTGGTCTTAAACTTTCTTTGAGCTTTCAAGTCCACCACAATCACAGAGATGTTATCCTTACTTCCCTTTTTCAGCGCAAGCATGGAAAGGTGATCCGCAGCTGCTTGTGCGGCGGGATCTATTCCGTTCCCTCTTTCGCCAAGGGATGTAGCTCCGTTCCTTTTGTGCCAGAGCAGAATCTGCCTTCGAGCGACTTCACAGACTTCATCATTAGACATGACATCCCATAAACCATCACTAGCTAAGATAAGGCATTCATCATCTCTAGCTCGAGGAACAAACATGACTTCCGGGTCCGGGATGATAGATGGTTTCAAATATTTATCACCTATTCAGATACAATAAATCATAGGATAAGTCTTCAATTTCTGGATCAAATTCTACTTGAGCTTCAAGATACCTTAAAAGATTGCGGTGACGTTTAAAATCAGATAAACATAAGCTTAAACAAAGCAATCTGCAGTAATCTCTGCTTGTTATTAGGATATAAGTTTAAAATTTGCCAATTGTCATGATATTACTCAGTTAAGCAAAGATTGACCTTCATGACATAAAACAAGTAAACATACCAATGGACCGTGACATTGCAAGAACGCCAAAAACACGGTGCCCATTCCATTGAATCACCTTGCCTCCAGATGCCTCAATCCTCGCATACTCATCTTCTCTATTTGGCTGGGAATAACAAGAAGGAAAATAAGTACCAACATAAATCAGCATCACGTTCTTAATCAAATAAAAAGATAAGACTCACCTTATGATCAACTGATAATGCCATCGACTCTTTCCCACGATAAAGTACAGCTCTTGAGTCACCACAGTTTGCAACAACTATGTGGGATGAACAGACCAGCGCAACCACAGCTGTAGATCCAACAGTTTCTGGAGCGATAGGCTCACAGGAGGAATCAGAAATATCACATTCAATTGTGCTGCTACATTTTCCTGCAATCTCATCATCAACCTTGCGAAAGCAACTAGTGAAGGCTTTCTCCCACTGCATCTGTTGATTTCCCCATAAACATCCATTAGTTCGACTGTTTTTTATCTTTATGATCTCTTCCACCAAGGCCACGTGGATTCTATCGTGACAGTAATTAGCAACCTGTACAAGACACGTATTATGATGCTGAAATGTTTTACAGTCAAGCCAATGATACACGACATCGAAAATAACATAATTAAAACAAATGACAGATGGATCAGGAGACGCTATAGAAGAATTTACATCGATGATCAACCAATAGTAAGCCTGTGTAGCTGTAAAAGTTTGACTAGGAATAAAACAAATATTTAGGACCTATAGAGGTGACTACTATAAAAGGAAACCATATAATGCTCAAATCAAGATCAGGCTAAAGCGGTTAAAGTATCTATGACCAGTTTCTATTCAGGAAGCCTCCAAATTTCAGAAAGTTAGTTCTTCCATATGGGAGAAATTAAATAAATAACCAAAAATGTAAATCTACCTGGGCACCTCCATGGCCATCATAAACACCAAAAAAGTGACTGGTTAGGTGTGTCAAACTCTCACTCACCCCATCTACCACATGATCACCAATCAGCATTTGGATAGGAATTTTCACAAATCGCGGAAAAGCGGAAACAGCATCTTCCATTTCTGATCTTCTTCCGCAGATAGATACGTATCCCCAAAGAGGTACACAGTCAAGCTCAAAAACACTCCTTGTTGCTCCTCGATCAAGATTCTTCTCACAAGGCAACTTCAGAACCACTGCAGATGCCTTCAAGTCAGAGCCATCAGAGATCTCTGCATTTGGCTCTACGGCTGCAACAAGGAGTTTGGCCATTGGCACCTGCACCTCATCTGATGACTCCACAATGATAGCTTTTGCAAATATCTTACTATTTTCAATTTCACCAGACTTTGGCAAGCTGATTTCAGACCCTGTCTCCAGTAGCAACAAATCCTTGTTGATAACTCCGTTACTTTCTTCCGTAACTGATAGAACTTCATCATCCTCGCTCTCCTGCACCGTGACATCACTGCTAATTGAACCACTTCCATTCTCAGGCAGCATGCTCAATAAATCAGTCCTTCCAACAGTATTATCTTCTTGTTCAGGCAAAATCAAGAAGTTCGCTTCACTTTTAATATTATTACTACTTTCCAGTTCTCTGGAATGAGAGTCCTCAGACACCACCTTGGTAGGATCAGATAACAAACTTGCAGTTTCAGTTACAAGCTTTATTCGGGCAATTTCAACGTGAGTTGAAACCCCTGAGTTATCACAAATAGAATTTCCTAAACTAAGCGTCATTGCAACCGATGGAGACATCTCTTCCATCAACTGCTCTCTCTGCACCCAGTCACCAATTACAACTTATAAACCCCTAACCTAGGACAATCTACTGATTCTCATCCTCTTCATCTCCTTCCAACACTGAACTTGTGATAAAGCTTCCACCTTCCAACAATATCTCTTCCATTTTCAAAATTCAAACTACCCACCACCACCCTCTTGATTCAGAAAACTTTACAGGGATCACAGAGACATTGGATTAAAGATGCATAAGGATAAGCAGATCTGGCGGGGAAGACGGATCCAACCTTCCAACTATGGATATTTCAAGCATCCATTGTTAGCCTGTCTTATCCAAATCTCCAGAACTCAAACAAAGTCTTCACCTCCGTGAAAGAGCCATCAAGGCAACCCAAGTCCTATTCCAGCGCCACCAAACCTTTAATACGAAGAACACAACCGAAAAGTACCAATAATCAAGCCCTTATGTATGAAGCAAATAATAGGATGCAAAATGGACCACATGAATACAATCTAGGAGAACAAAAGAGCAAACCTTGCAAATCATTATCAAAAGAAAAAACCTAAAAAGGTGCAACCTTTAACACATACAAGATGGCTTCCTGGATCTAAGCCAATCCATCCAAGTTTCTCTCAAAAATTATGGATCTAACTTACCAACTTCAAAAAAGATGAAGTACTCCGTAACAACATAAGATTAAACAACAAATTTCAGGGAATGACACTCTCATGATCCTAACCCACTCAAGACACGAATCAAATCATGCATATCAAAACAAAAGATTGCAGGCTTTTTACCAGTTGACACTGAAAATCACTTGGAGCTTGAGAATATGGCGGTAATTTAAGACTTCTTCCTCACAAAGATCTTTCCTTTTTCACTCCCTGCGTTATAAGGTAAGGTAACAAAGAAGATTGGATGTACGTAAGAGAGAAAAAGAAAAAGAAAAAGAAGAAGAAGAAGAAGAGAGAGGCGACAGAAAAAGAAGGAATTTTTGTGGAAATGCTTCTTCTCTTTTTTGTTTTGGGATTTAATTAAAATTTATTTCTACCGTAATCTCTCCTCAAGAAGACACGTACACATGTAATTATCTTACATCATTTATAAGGCTGTCTGAAAATGGTGTTTAGGTTAGGGGTGAGGTGAGGATAGTGGTTACATGAAGACAAGTCCTCATGGATTTTTCATGAGGCAAACTTTGGGGAGAGACACGTGTTGTCTAGTACTGAAAAAGTCCACTTGAAGAGCAATAATTGTCTCTGTACCCACGTGGTCCAATGGTTTGTATCTGTAGTAGATCCTTCCTATCCACCCCATCGTCCTATTCTTACCTAGTCTCCTTCCCCCTCCTCAACCCACGAGGTGACTACTTATTTCCCTTTTTTCCCTTCAAGGTTCTTGGTAGGGATGACATTCGATCGAGCGGCTCTTTAACATGTTTGTGAAGGATTCACTAATTCTTCGTACATTTAAGCTATAAATCAATTCAACAGATTTGAGGATTTTCAGGTTAAGTGTGTTGAAAGTGAGTGAAGTCTTAGAGAATTCGAAGAGGAGGAAATAAAATGCAATCTATCCAAGGGTCAAAACGCAAAGCAGAAGCAAGACATTGGATTTTTTAGTGAAGCACGTGAGAGGCACGTGAGAAGCTCTTGTAATAAGCAAAAGCAGAAGGCTTAATAAGCGCAGACTTAAAACAGAATGCAACTTCTTCAATAGTCTATAAATACTTGTAATCAGTCCAATATACATATAACATACATACACGCAAACAATCATTTGATTCAAGAGAAGAAAAAATTCGACAGAGTGTTAAAGTACTAGAGAGATTTGAGGGAAATTCTTGCAGGTATTTTAGAAACATGCAATCTCTTGTAATCATCCTCTTCTTGAAAATAATGGAATCACATAGTGTGAGGTTTATCATTAGATGCAGATACCAATTAAGCTATCGAACTAAGTAAATCTTTATGTCTTCTTTATTTTTCTGCTACTCTTCATTTCTGCAAAACTCAAACAACAAGTATCATCAGTCTTTGTTAATAAAGACAACAGAAACATACGAGATCTTAACATACGTGGTATCAAAGCAACCAGGTCTCTGTCCCCATCCTTATAGACAAATCAAGAATCCATCAAGAAAGCTCAAGAATGTCAAAACAAATCTCTACCAAGAACCTACAAAATGGTGGGAAAATAGATTAAAGTATTCACTGGAAAAGAGGACTTTGTCTGGAAACTACAGATGCAAGCCTTGCTTGAATCATATGAATGTTTTGGAACTGTAGATGCTACATATGATGATGAGATAGATCCTGTAAAGAAGAAAGCAAGATTGGCTAGTTGCAAGCTAATGTTGTGTCTTTCACTAATTGCCATCAGAAAAGTGAAAGATTGCAACACTGCGAAGTTGTTTTGGGAAAAAACTCGATGAGATTTACTCTAAACGTTGCTTACCAAACAAAATGACCCTGCTACAAAACCTTGCAAACTTCAGAATGAATACTACAGTAACCCTTGAAGACAACATGGATTAATTTTTTAAAACTAATTCAAGATCTTGAAGCAACAGGGGAGAAAATCTCAGAAGAATGCTAAGTTGTGGGGATTCTAAAGTCACTTCCACAGGAATATAATGGATTCAAGAAGGTGGTCAAGCATGCTAGTGGGGATGCTCTAACAGTGAAGAGTGTTCTTGACTCTCTGATGGAGGAAGTGATAGATAACAATCACTTCAAGAAAGATCAAGAGGTGATGTTCATCAACAATAGATCCGAGAGAAAGCCTGCACCAAATGGTTCAAAGAAAGCTGGTGGATAGAATGCTGTGGGAAAATGCAAACATAATAAGAATGATGACGACAAGAAAAATAATAAAGCCAAAAGTAAAAATGATTTTATTGTGATAAAGAAGGACACTTTGCCAGGGATTGCAGGAAGAAGAAGAAGAAGGACAAGGAAGCATATAAAGGAGATGCAGGGAATGTTGAGAAGCTTGAGGAGTTCAGTGGAGATGAGATATTTGCTATGATAGGTGAAACAGATGAGTTTTCAACAGAATGGATTCTGGACTTAGGTTGTACCATCAATGTAGCTCCCTATAGGGACTGGTTCTCTTTCTTTGAGAAATTGTCTGCCAAGGTAAGAATCACAGATGCAGGGAAGCAGGATATCTAAGGCATTGGCAATGTTTATATCAAGATGCATGATGGAAAGAGGAGAACATTGAGCAATGTGAGGTATGTGCCTGGTATTAGAAGAAATCTTCTTTCGAAGAGTATCTTTGACAAGCAAGGAAACAAGATCAGGTCCAAAGATGGTTTGAGAGAATCATCAAAGATGGTAAGGTGGTTGTAAGCGCAATCGAAAGAAGGGGGGGGCGGCAGGAGGTGGGGGTGGGTTTACTATATTGTAGGTACTGCAGAGATCAACCTAAAAACAAAGGAAAAGGAGCTCAATTCAACCATGCTGTGGCACTGAAGACTTAGACATGCAGGAAACAAAAGCATTAAACACCTAGAGCAACAGGGACTGCTGCCAAACACAAGTGTGAAGAAGATTGAGTTTTGTGAGAGATGTATACTCGGGAAATATTACAGAACCCCTTTCCCAAAGATTGCAAAAGGAGCCACCAAGAGTATGGAATATGCTCATAGTGACTTATAGGGACCAGCTCAAACTCAAACTATGGGAGGTAAGAGGTATTTCATGTTTGTTATTCATGACAGGTCACGGAAATGCTGGGTATATCCCTTGAACACAAAGGATGAAGCACTAAAGGCATTTGTAAAGTGGCATACTTTGATGAAGAACCAAACATGAAAGAAGTTGCAGTGCCTAAGAACAGACATTGGATTAGAATTCTGCAACAAAGAGTTTGATGACTACTATTAAATGAAAGGAATCCAAAGGCATAGAACTGTCAAGGCAATACCTCAACATAATGGGGTAGCAGAAAGACTTAACAAAACCCTGCTTGAGAAAACCAGATGTATGTTGTTGTCCTTAAGTCTATCTCAAGCACCATGCAGGGAAGCTATCAAAACTGCAACCTATTTGATAAACAAACAACCAACATCTGCAAATGAATGTAAAACTCCTAAAGAGGTATGGAATGGTTCTAAACCTACATTGACTCACTTAAAACCTTTTGATGCAGTGTTTATGTTCACGAAACAGAAGGAAAGCTTGAACCAAGAGCTATCAAAGGGGTATTTCTAGGCTACCCTAAAAGAACTAAAGGGTATAAAGTTCTAATACTGTAATCAGGAGCCTACAAGACTCAAATAAGCAGAGATGTAATGTTCAGAGAAACTGAATTTCCACTACTGAAGTAGAAGAATGGAGGAATGAATGTTCAAGATGAAGTCCTCTAGACTGGGATCAAACATCAATCTAAACCCTTTCTATGTCCCACCCTCCACATATGAAAGAAATGAAACAGAAACAACTGCTGAACAAAAAACTCCAATAGGAGAAGAAACAATGGACACAAATCATAACTTTCAGGGGGGAACTGAACAAGAAGAGGAAGAAACAAGAGCTCAACAAACTCAGTTGTAGGACTATCAACTTTTTAGAGACAGGGAACCAAGACAGATGATACCAAACAAAAGGTATATTGAAACTGACTTAACATAATATGCTTGTTTGGTTGCAGAACTAGTTGAAACAGGAGCTCCAGAGATATATGAGGAAGCCATCAGCAGGTCTGATGCAGAACAGTGGAAAGATGCTTGCCTAAGTGAATACAATTCTCTAATGAAGAATGAGACTTGGAAGCTAGTTCCTAAGCCACCAAATGCAAATGGATATTCAAGCTAAAATCTTCTCTCCAATGGTTAAGTTCAAAACAGTAAGTATTGTTCTGATCCTAGCTACTTTGAATAATTGGGAGATATATCAGATGGATGTTAAGACAACCTTCCTATATGGGAAACTAGAAGAAACCATCTATATGAAGCAGCCTACAGGTTTCATGGATAAGAAGAACCTTAATCATGTCTGCTTGCTTGAAAGATCCCTGTATGGCTTAAAGCAAGCTCTTAGGCAATGGAACAAAAAGTTCCATGAGGTTGTGAAAGAGATGAAATTCAAAAGAAGTGCCTATGACTACTGCCTGTATTACAAGGATTTAGGGAACGAGGAAGTGGTTTATATGCTGGTTTATGTGAATGACCTAGTTATCATAGGAAAACTAGTAAAAAGGATCTAGGAAGTGAAGAATGCCCTAAGACAGAACATTGACATGAAGGATCTGGGAAAGGCTCAGAAGCTACTGGGTATGCAGATCATAAGGAATGAAGCAGAGGGGAAGCTATATTAGCCCCGAAATTTTTTTTAAATATTATTTATTTATTTATTTATTTAATAAAGCATGATTAGACTAATTAAGTATTTTAGTTAGCATT
>JANZXR010000005.1:3874963-3886541 GCA_027575705.1 Erythroxylum echinodendron | reverse complement strand
TGTTCTACGATTCAAGAGTTGGACTCCGGTACGGGATCCAACAGTTGGGATCCGGTCTCCGGGTCGGGTCCTAACAAGCTATGGTTGATATAACTGGACTATATTAAGAAGGTCCTATCTAAGTTCAATATGGAAGATGGCAAACCAAGTTCTGCTTCCATTGCTACACACTTGCAGCTGACAGCTACTAAGAGTCCAACAACAAAAGCAGAACAGAAACAGATGCTGAAATATCCTTATGATATAGGCGTAGGTTGTATTATGTATATGATGATATATACTAGACCTGACTTAGCCTATGCAATTAGCCTATTTAGCAGTTTCATGGCTAATCCAACTATGGAACACTGGTAGGTTTTTAAAATAGTTCTTAGATATTTAAAGGGAACTTTAAATCATGGGTTATGTTTTTCAAAGTCTAATCTACAATTGCTTAAACATACGAACTTATATGGCTATGTAGATGCAAATTTTGTAGCAGATAAAGATACTCGCAAATCATTATCAACATATTATTTCACACTTTCAGGCAATACAATAAGCTGGAAAGTACAACAATAATCAGTGGTGTCTTTATTTACTACAGAAGCAGAATACTACGCTATCACATAAGGCTTAAAAGAGCTAATATGGTTAAAAGGGTACTATCAGAGATTCAAGTACGAATCGAAGAAAATGTAATCTATACAGACAGTCAAAGTGTGTTATACTTGAGCAAGGATCCGATTTTACATAAGCGTTCGAAGCACATCGACACGGGACTCCACTTCATCAAAGATAAAATCAACAGTGGTGAGGCTACATTGAAGAAAATATAGAGAGATCGAAATCCGTCAGATTTTGGGACAAAGGTAGTTTATGTCAAAAAGTTCATTCTCTGTAGAGATCTTCTATAGATAAATGAAGCTCCTTGAGCTCGATCGTCACCAGAAGTGACGCTAACTTATTATTGCTTTTTAGGGTTTAAAATCAGTGTTGTTTGAGGCTGGATTTCAGGGTTATATCTCAAATCAATGGAGAAAAAGGAAATAATGTGAAGGATTCACTAATTCTCCATAAATTTAAGCTATAAATCGATTCAACAGATTTGGGGATTTTCGAGTTAGGTATGTTGAAAGTGAGTGAAGTCTTTAGAGAATTCGAAGAAGATAAGAAGAAATGCAATCTGTCTAAGGGTCAAAACACAAAGCAGAAGTAAGACGTTGGGTTTTTTAGTGAATCACGTTCGAGTCATATGGGAAGCTCTTGTAATAAGAAAAAGCAAAAGGCTTAATAAGAACGGACTTAAAACATAATGCAACTTCTTCGATAGTCTATAAATACCTGTAATCAGTCTAATATAAACAATCATCTAATTCAAAAGAAGAAAAGGTTTGAGAGAGTGCTAGAGTATTTACTAAGAGTACTAGAGAGTTTTGAGGGAAACTCTTGCAGGTGTTTTAAAAACACTCAATCTCTTGTAATCATCCTCTTCTTGAAAATAGCGGAACCACATAGTGTGAGATTGATCCTTGGATGTAGATAGCAATTAAGCTATCGAACCAAGTTAATCTTTGTGTCTTCTTTACTTTTCTGCTACTCTTCATTTATGCAAAACTCAAACAACAAACATAATCAATCTTTGTTAATAAAGACAACAGAAACATACAAGATCCTAACAATGTTTAAAGTTCACGATTTGCTCCTAAATTTGATTAGATTTTAGTAATTCCAAAATTGATTGAGCTTAAAACAAGTCTGATTATTTTTTATTTTATTTAATAATATTTAAAATAACATCATTATATATATAATATATTTAAACTTTACGTTCTACGAGGTTGTAGAAAATAAATATAAGTTTATTATAAATTTTGAAAAATAAAAAATTTGAATACGAGTTAAAACTTGTTCAACTCAAGTCAAATCCATTAATTTCAAATTGAGGTGGGTCGAATTCGAATACAAATATCGTCTTTACTCTATTAAATCACTAAAAAGATAAGTTTAGAGTCAATTTCAATTGAAATTAATATAAAAAGTTTAGCTAATTAATGAATAAATTGTAATTTAATTGACAATTAGTTTGAAATTTTTAATTCTAACAAAAAGTTTAGATTTTAAGTTAAAATTTGAATTTAGGAACTTAATTTAATAAGATTAAATTTGTATTCAACTGATTTTAAATTTGGTTTGAAACCTATATTTTAACATAAAATTCAATTAGAGTATAATTTAATTTGAATGAACAAAAAGTTTCAAACTTGATCCATCTCAACTTATCCTCATCCCTACCCTTTTCAGTATAAATATTTATGAAACAAAAGCTATAACCTTTTTAGGTTTTCAAGTAATAATTATAAATAAAAAACCATTTTTTTTGGTAAAAAGGGAATGTTTTGTTGAAACAATTTTGTATTAGGCCGAATCCACTCGACCTTAAATTTAAATCTGAAATTTGGACTTTAAAAAAATTAAAAACCATTTGATAATAATTATCAACCCTAATTTTCAAGTAATGAATTTTTCTTTAAAGGGGTAAAAGGAAACATCTTGCAGAGACATTATGCTTTTTCTTGGTAAATAAAAAAACAAGGATTCTTGAACTTGAGAATTTGTAAAAGGGTATTAAAAAGCAGTCTGATCATCTTCTAAACTATCAAATTAAGACTGAAGTGCTTTATACTTATCTTCCCTGCCCTTTATCCACATAATAAGCCAATGGGATAGCAGTAACTTGTCCAGATTGCACACTTTGAAGCTGAAAAGAATGATGGTGCTAGGTTGGGCCACCTTTTTTTTTTGAAAATTGCTAGGTTGGCCACCTTCTTGCTCAACTATAATATTTTAAGCTTTTGACTATAGGTGTCAATAATGACTCAGCTAGGTCCGACTCAGCTCATTTTTAGCTCAAATTGAACAGGTTATAGATAGATTACGGGCTAACCATGATCTACTTGAATCAGGCTACGAGCCAACCGTAATCTGCCCGAACAGGGTCATGGGCCGACCATGGTCTTTTTTCCCAAATGTTTTGAAATTCTTTTGCTTAAAAAAATAAATAGTTGACTAAGGCCTGAGTCATTGACATGTCTACTTTTGACATTTGCATGCTAAAAATGTCAAAAACTTAATTTAGTTAAGTTTTAAATTTAGTGTAATTTCAGGCTTATTTTAAAAACATTAAAGTGTAACTCCACACTATAAATTATCATCATCATCATCATCATCACTCAATTTGAAATTCTGCAATGAAGCGGGGGCTCGAAAGGTCTGATAGTTTGCAGTCTTATCCATACATAGTAGAGAGGTTGTTTTCGGTAGACCCACATGCAGATATGACAATAAAAAGTGATCTAGATGAAAAACTGATATGTTAAGAATGGAGGTAAATAAAATTAAATAAATACATAAAGAAATAAAATAAATACAAGTTTAAAAGAAAAGTTATTAATATATATAACGCAACACTATAAATCGATGAGTAAAAAACTCAACCAGTTCGGTTGGTTTAACCGTAAAAATCTTGAACCATTCAATTTGTTGGTTTAATTAGCTTTAATAATTATTGTTGTTAAAAATTGATTAATTAATTGATCGATTTTTATAAATTAATAAGTTTTTATAAATTAAAATAAATTAATATATTTTTTAATTAAATTTCAAATTCTTTGATAAATAAGAATAATCTCTTTCAATTGTATTTCAAATTCTTTAATTTTATTTAATGTTTAGCCAGTTTTATGACGGTGTAATACTAGTTAAGTCTTTTAGACCTTAAATTTCTTGTCTTATCTGTTTAAATTTTAGTTCAGTTTTTAAAACATTACTATAAATAATAATAATAACTCCTTTTAAACTTTTTAAAAAATATTTGGAAAACATTTGTATATTTTCCCCTTTATTTAAAGAATCGGGCTAGTCCACGAGAGTGCCTATCTTCAATTGACTAACTTCTAAAATTACTACCAACCTCTGCTATGGGCCAAACGAGAATGTTGGGTTCTTCAATGATTTGGAGTCCAATGAGTTCTTCTTTGACCCTCCTTTATGGAATACACTCTCATTGGATTTAAACACCTTGTTTGGTTAGGGTGTTTTAATTATGAAATACTTAATTTTATCCACATATTTATATAAATCTTATATAAATATATCGATAAGATTTAATATAATATAATAAGAATTAGTTATTCGGAATAAAAGATACGATCTCATTACATGTTTTTATTTTAAAATATATTTTTTTAAGGAAAAATTATTTAATCCATAATTAGTGTTACGAATAATAAAAATATTTTTAGTTAATTGTCACGACCATTAAAAATTTTCAATTTTCAATTATCTACTATATACTTATTCATTTCTCAAACAGTTATTAATAATTTCATAGTTATTTTTTATTAAGCTTGATAAAGTAATTTAATTATATAATTATTATTTATTAATTTTGTGATCATTAGTATTTATATTAATTACTAAATAGTTGAATAAATATTATCATAAACAAGTTCTATGAACCATCATGTATTTGTTAGACTAACTAAAATTAACATGGAAGACAAGGTTAGCTATGAATCATCCAACATTTTATCAGAAACTCTCCCAACCAACTTTGGTTTTCGTTACAGATATTTGTTGTTTTGGTTTGTCTCGATAAAAGAGACAACCTTTGAAGATTGACGAGTGTTTAATAAAAAAAAGTGTTTTATCGTAAAATTTAAAAGTATATTTTTAGAAATTAAAATATAAATTTTTAAAAAGTTTAAATTTGAAGTTTTTTAAGAAGTTCATATTTTAAAAAAATTCTACTAACAAAAGCTCTACTGATATAAGCCGCAATAAAAAATACAACATGACACTAAACAAAACAGTGGTAGGCCCAAAAACTAACTTCATGACAGCTTTTTAAACTGCCATTTTTTTTTGAACTACAGTTGCAGGAGCAAAATGAGTTTTTGGTAACGGCTAACGTTGGTTTTCCTTGTCATTTGATGTTCCATACTTAGTAAAAACATGTAACAGACACGGGTTTTGACGGGTTTTGCATGCAAAAGTTTAAAACTTTTGATTCTCATCTCTTCCTCTTTGTGCTTGAGATCATAGTTGTTCTTGCACCCCCAGGCTCTGGCTTGGAGCTGCCAATTGTGTTTTTACAAGTAACCTTAAATACCCTGTTCGTTGATAATCTTGAACAGGTCTTGAATTTACCTGGAATGGCTTTTAAACGATCGACGTTCAGAGAACAATTGAAACCTCTGCAGTTGCCTGCAGAGACAGGAGTTCCTGTCATTGCAATTGATAGAGACAAGAACAGCCAATGTGCAGTCAAATGGGCATTAGATAATCTTTTACTCAAGAATCCTCATTGTGTCCTTCTTCATGTTCTAGGCAAGACAATGCATCAAGGTCTGTATTGTCCTTTTATGTTCAGAAAAATTACTGTTTATGGTTATATATTCGAGAGTAGTTGCTGGTAATGCTTTTAAAGGTCACTTTTGCGTGAAATGGTATTGCAGAGGATTTCAATGATATATCTAAAGAGGATCGTCTTCCAACCGCACAAGAGCTTCATCAATTCTTCCTTCCCTACCAAGGGTTCTGTGCTCGAAAAGGGGTGAGTGCTACTTGATTGTCTGATTCCTCCATAGGACTAAAAACCTTTTGATTCTTTTGATTTTTATAGAACTTGGTGCTAGCTCTTCTGCAGATTGATTCTGAGAATCCGACCTGAGCAATCTTAGGGTTCCAGAACTTTGTTCAGAAGAAAGCATCTGTTAAACAATTCCACATCTCTTTATTGCAAAAGCACTCATTGTTATTGAATACAGACACAGAAACTTCTGCAGAAGTTAGATAACTTGATATCTCTTGGTCTGTTTCTTATCTTCCTGATCACATTTATTTGACTTCTGGGATTCAGGTTGTAGCCAAGGAAGTAGTTCTTCATGATTCCCATATCCCGAATGCACTCACCGAATACATAGTTAGGAACTCCATTAGTGCTATTGTGGTTGGTGCTTCCACCAGGAATGCTTTTATAAGGTCTCTCTATTCAACTACCTGCATTGACATGGTGCAGTCTCTCTTCTGTTTCTGATGGAATTTCTCTTCATCCAGGAGGTTTTGGAACCCGGATGTTCCATCTGTCTTACTCAAATCTGCTCCAGAATCATGTGCAGTCTATGTCATATCGAAAGGAAAACTTCAAACTTCCAGGACACCAAAATATCTTCCATCACCTTCCACACTTCTTGTTACTCCAAGGCCACCTCAAACACCAGGAAGTAATGCTCATTCTCCTTGTAAGACACCTGTTACCGAAGCCAATACTCCTACGAATGTGATCCGTTACAATCTAGAACTTCCTAGTCCTCCAACTGAGAGTCAGACATCTGAATATATCCCCAGGTAAGTTCTGAGGACAATGCATTTACTTTCCAATTTCTTAACTCTTGAAACATGCAAATGTTTTCCTCTCCTTGCTTTCTGATTCCCCGGAATGATCACAACAAAGAACATGCATCGAACAGTTGAGCAGAACGGAAAAGAGAGGAATTGTATTAAATTCCCATAAGTGGCTTCGTAGTTTCTGTTTATCTTCAGTTATTTATGTGTCAAGAATGTTCTTCTATGTCATGTAATGTAGGTTTTGTCTGTAGTGCTCAATTGCATACCAATTCAGCTTTTCTCTATGCTTGGCACCAAGTGTTTTGCTCTAAGGGTAGCTGCATTTGATTGAAATGTGCAGAACTAATTTTTTCCAAGGACTTTGGGGAAGTGAAAGTTCTGGCACACAGTCTACAGAGGGAAAATATGCTTTCGATCAAATGGTGTCATTTGACAAGGACAGAATCAGTAACAAGGGCATTCCAGCAGTAACACCAACTAGAAACAAGGGTACATCAGCAAAAACATCAACAGATAACCAGTCAACAGAAATGCTGAACAGAGATCCCGAATCAGATACCGCTGATTTATCTGGTCCAGTAAGTTTGCAGTTAACTGATATTTCATCTGGAAGTTCTGACTTCCCAATCGATTCAGAAAATTCCAAGAGCTCTATCTCCGCAAATATTTCAGTAAGTATGATTTATTACTCACAACCAATGTCCATGAACAAAGAGAACTAATGCACATAATGGTTAGATGTTTTGTTGAATGATCAAGGTTTCCTATGTTTCGATATCCCGTTATTTTAACGAATCAACTCACTGTCATGAATTCTCCACTTTGGCAGCAAATCTTGGAGGAAGAGATGGAAAGATTAAGGATTGAACTGAAGCAATTTACGCAGAAGTATAACTCAGTTTCTCAGGAAGCTGCTTTGGCTGAACCTAAGGTGAATATAAGTACATAGCTAAAGTAAACCAACTACTTATGAATCAATTCAATTGTTAAAACACATTTTATGTTTGTTTCCAGGCTAGGGAGCTTCACCAGTTGCCGACACCGGGACATCGCCAATTAGAGGAAGCAATGGTGGACAAGGAGCCGGCATTGTTTCTAGCAGAGAAGGAGAGGCAGAAGAACAAACTTTCCATTGAAGCAGCAAAAATGACGCAACGGCTAGCGGAAGCCGAAAGACAGAATGCAGAAGGGAAGGCCAAGCAGCAGGCAGAAGAGAGGATAAAAGAAATGCAAGCTCTGGCGAAGAGAAATGTAAAATGCAGGATATACACCATCGAGGAGATAGAGGATGCAACAGATTGTTTTAACATCGAAAACAAGATCGGTGAAGGCGCATACGGTCCTGTTTTTAAGGGTGTAATTGATCACACTGATGTAGCTATCAAGGTCCTGAGACCAGACTTCTCACAGGGACAGCGCCAGTTCCAGCAAGAGGTACTACTAATTCTTTGGTTTAATTTATGTGGTTACAGGGAAGCATAAATTCTGCATTGGACTACATTCACCAACAAGAAAAGAAAGAAAAAAAAATCAGGCCTTTCGAAGGATATGTTCATATAAGTTGGAGTCTTTTGGGAAGATGGGTTCCTTTTACTTTCTAGAACGTACAGACTATCTGAGCATTGCATTGACAATCTACCTTCAGGTTTGCTCTCCTTTTTGACAATTTATCTGAAACCACTTTGTCATCACAGGTTGAGGTTTTGAGCAGCATAAGACATCCAAACATGGTAATCCTGCTTGGTGCTTGCCCTGCATACGGATGCCTTGTATATGAGTATATGGACAAAGGAAACCTAGAAGACCGCCTGTTCAGGAAAAATGACACTGATCCAATCCCTTGGAGAAAACGTTTCAAAATAGCTTCTGAAATTTCCACCGCCCTTCTTTTCCTCCACGAAACAAAACCAGAACCGGTGGTGCATCGTGACCTGAAGCCTGCAAACATCCTCCTAAACCGTAATTGTTTAAGTAAGATCAGTGATGTTGGTTTGGCTAGGCTAGTTCCACCGTCTGTAGCTGACAATGTCACTCAGTATCGCTTAACAGCAGCAGCTGGTACTTTCTGTTATATCGATCCAGAGTACCAACAAACCGGAAAGTTAACTGTCAAGTCAGATTTATATTCATTAGGTATACTGCTGTTACAAATTATTACAGCAAAGGGTCCGATGGGTCTATCCTTCCAGGTTGAGCAGGCCATTAAAAATGGGAAGTTTTCAGAGATGCTTGACCCAGCAGTGCCAGATTGGCCTGTAAAACAGGCTTTATCACTAGCAAAACTGGCATTGAAATGCTGTGAATTGAGGATGAAGGACCGGCCGAGCCTCGGTTCAGTCGTTGTACCGGAGCTAAATCGGCTCAGAGATTTTGCATTGGCAAGTAAAGCCGGTGAGCACGAGCCAATCCTGCTGGCTTCCTGTCCTCATGACTCAGATCCACTAGTCCACACTGAAACTAATCAGGTTAGTCCAAAACTCAGTTAACTGGATGAACAAACCTGGAAATTAACTCTTTGACAACACAATTTTCCCATTTTCTGTTACCGCAACAGTAGCATCCAGATATTCTGTCTTTTCACATACAGAAAAAATCTCAAAACTTCCCTGAAAGTGCTTGGCATACCTTTATAATTCAAAATCAGGGAGGAATGGGATCCAATTCTAACCCCGAAATCGAAAATTCCAACGTAGATCAAAGCAAAAGATGGGTGGCAGCATCATCTGAAGACAATGACCAAACTGTGGAGCTTTAAGCATAGAGGTCCTGGAAAAGCTAGTGCCCTTCCACCCAGAAGCAGCAGAGACACTGCAAAACCAAATGCAGCCCAATTCCTAGGCTGCTTCTCATCATTTGTAAGCTGCAGTAATGAGCCTAATCTTCCAATCAGAAGATTCAACTCTTTCTCATGATCAACCCTGGAGTTCCTGACAACATAGTTCTCTGTCTTATGGGACCTGAACATCAGCAACATATGTTTCCATGGAGATACTTCCACAGAAGACCAATCTAGTGTTCTACAATGTAACAGTCTCAGCTAAGTTGCTTTCTCTTGTTTTGTCTTCTTGCTTCTTTCACGCAACAGATTCAATGAAGTTTCTCCAATGCACTGTGCGTCCGACCTGAATAAGCTAAATTTATTAAATTTAGATTAGATTAAATCAAAAACATCAATTCTATAGAAAATGTGAGCATGGAATTTTTTATTATAAAAAATTTATTCGAACTTGTTAAATCATCATTTTAATTTGAAAAAGAAATTGGTAATAACTAAACATATTATTAAATAAAAGATATCTTATAAAACCCTATTCGATAGTACCACACTAAGAAGATAGTCTCATAAGCTAAATGTAAAGCTTACGAGAAATTATACCAATGATTAGAAATTAAAGATGGAGAACGAAATATATTTAAGTTGGCAAGAATTGAAAAACAGAAAGTGACAGATTTAGATCAAGTTCGTTATAAAAAGGATAAAGTAGGACAAGTCTTTGTGGATGAAAATGACATAAGAGAAGATGGTAAAAATACTTCTATAATCTTTTTAATGAAAGGAGAAAATAACATCTTCTTGGGTGATCTTAGTATGTCCGACAAATACGGTAACTTCACTTGTTGTCAGTAGATCACAAGAGAAGAAATCAAAGGAGCTCTAAGAGAGATGAAGATTGAAAGGTCTTAGATGAAAGGAAAGTAAAACCTAATGAACCACAAATAGAGGCGTGGAAAAGCCTAGAAGAAGAAGGTCTTGCTTAGTTAGCTAAAATATCGAATGAGTAGAAACTTAACACACTAATTCTTTTTTACAAGAACAAAGGAGATATTCAAAATTGTAATAATTATAAAGATATTAAATTACTCAAGTCACCCATGAAATTACAGAAGAGGGTGATTGAAAGGACAGTGAGAAATAATGCACTTATCTTGGATAACTAATTTAGTTTCATGGTAAGGTGGCTTATGACAGAAACTATATACCTCTTGAACTATATTATTGGAAAAGATAGCTGAAATTACACATAGTTTTTATTGAGTTATAAAAGGCTTATGATAAAGTATTTAAGGAAGTTATATAGAGATATTTAGAAGGTAAAGAAGTTCCTGTAAGCTATATGTGTGTTAGTAGAGATATATATGAAGATGTTATAATTAGAGTAAGAATGATAGAAAAAGATACAAAATATGTTTCTATCAATATCGGGTTACACTAAGAATTCTTATTGAACCTCATCCAGTTTGTAATAGTGATAGATGAGTTCATCGATGATATAACTTTATGTATATTATTTGTTGATGACATTATTTTAGTGGAAGAGATAAAAGAAGGTGTCAAAGCCAAATTAAAATTTTAGAGGGATACGCTAAAATTAAAGGACTTTAAATTGAGTACTTAGAATGTAATTTTTCAGATCATAAGGTGACATTCGATATCAAATAAAGATTGTTTTAAGTATATTGAATCCATCATTCTAAGTAATGCTGAGATAAGAGAACACATAGTATATCATATGAAATTAGGACGACTTAAATGAAAAGTTAATCAGGAATTTTATGTAATAAAAAGATACCAATCAAATTAAAAGGTAAATTTTACCTTTTAATAGTTAGGTCAATCATGTTTTACGTGTTGACCCATCAAATAACTGCATAGTTATAAGTTAGGTGATGAAAATGAGGATGTTTTGTTAAATGTATAGTTTTACAAGAAAAAATAAGGTCAATAATATAACAATAAAAGAAAAATTAACATAGGCTAACATTATTGATAAATTAAGGAAGACAAAACCTAAATAGTTCGGACATATTAAAAAAATATAATCTGTTATATTTCACTTAAGAAATCAGATTCCCTATTCCAATTAATCAATTTTAACTCTATTTTATTAAACCTCATTCACAAATTTACGTAAGAATATCACAAACATATGAACATATGAACCTGATTGAGGGGAAGAGGGTTGGGAAACTGTAGGTTGAACAGAGTGCTCCAACTTTATTACTTACATATTTAAACCTTCAGCGACGTCGTCGCGTCGAACCCAAAAGCGTTTAATAATAATAACAACGATAAACACACACTCGCTCTCTCTGTAGAAAGCTAATGGCTCACTCTCGCTCCTATCACCAATCGGACGCGACCCAGTCACCGCAAACGCGACTGTATAACCCTTACCAAGATCTGAAT
>JANZXR010000005.1:3849215-3870678 GCA_027575705.1 Erythroxylum echinodendron | reverse complement strand
AGGCAAGATTTTTAAAGAAAACAAAGGAAAGCTTGTAGAGAGATATAAGAGCTTCTCTCTCTACCAACGGTCACTTGTCTTCCTACTTTTCACTCATTTGTTATAGTGTTTCTTTTTGTCTTCTACATGCTTTTACATTGCAATTCTTTCGCTAAGCTATGAAGTGAGTAATATTATCAGCTCAATTTGGGTTGGTTTCGTTAGCCCCACCATTGTAGAGATTAGAGGAGGTTGTACGGATCTCGGTAAGTGTGACGGTGACTTTTCGGACGCAACGGAACTGCATCAAATTGTGATGTCATACAACTAAAAATGGTTGGTACGAATGGATCGATACTCTCATCCCTTAATTAGAAATTTCGAGTTCGAGTCTTGAGAATGAAAAAATTTATTTGGCCAACATTTTAACCCTTGTAAGCTAACTCAGTGCGATCGAGAATTAGTCTGTGTTTGGATGATTTAAAGGTACCTTCTCATAATTAAGACCCTCCTAAATTATCTAGTAAGATAAAAAAAAATTGTGAAGTCATATTCTCAAAGTTATGGTGCATTTTGGCTTATTCCTATGACATTGCAGTTAATCAATATTTTAAAAATTAGTTAACTAAAAAGTTTAAAGATTAAAGATTTAATTAGTATTAAATTATTTAAAAATAAAATAAAATTGAAAAATTTAAAATATGGTTGAAATTAATTTTTTAATTCAAGATTATTAAATAAAAATTAATTGTTTTATTTTAATTTATAAAATTAATTAATTTAAATTTTTTGACTAATTAATTAATAAATAATTACTTTTCAATAATAAAAATTATTAAAATAAATTGGATTAAAAAGTTATAAATTAAATTAAAAAATGATCATTTTAAAAATTTTAAAAATTAGGAAATTTTTAATTTTTAAAATTTTTATAACTTCGATAAAAAAGATAAAATTAACAACATTAATATTAAATGTGAAATAGCTAAATGTTATTTACAAGATTATTCAACTTTATTTTTTAAATTTGAGTTTAATTAATTAAATTTAACCTAAATTATTAATTTAATTTAAATTATTTAATTAATTGACTTCCGATAATCATACTATGTGTGTTTTTTAAACGAAAATGTAAGATTTTTAAAAGGTTATAAATATAAAAAGTTCAAAATTTTTAAATTAAGAGAAATTATCATTTACGAAAAATTTTAATTCCTATTAAACCCAATTGAGCCTTTTAAGTTTTAACTCATTCCCTGTTCTATAGTTATAGGCATTTGCTTAATATTGAAGAGTGCGGGAGGAGGGAGGGGTAAAATGGGAAATCCAAAGCAGAGGTGGACGGCGGAGGAGGAGGAGGCGCTCTTGGCCGGAATAGCGAAGCACGGCCCCGGAAAGTGGAAGAACATTCTCAGAGATTCCGAATTTGCCCCCTTCCTCACTCTCCGCTCCAACATCGACCTCAAGGTCAGGTCTTCTGTATTTGTTACTCTTAGTTTCATAATTTATACTCGCTTTTCCGTTTGTTTCCCGAGAAAAAGAAGTACTAGGGAAAGAGCTTGCTTTTGATTGAATTCTGGTCTTGATTGTGTTTGGGTTTTGAAAGGTTTGATTTTTATTGATATTGACCCAGCAAATGAGTGATATAGTGATGTTTCCTTGTAAGGTGAAGCAAAATGAAGTATCCAAGCCATTTTATCTTCTAGTACATTAGTTTTTGACGCTGCCCAGATGGTGTAAGTTGTCTCATCCTTGCTATAGACGTGCAGGATAAGTGGAGGAATTTGACTGTTAGCCATGTTTCACAAGGTCCCAAAGAAAAATCAAGGGCACCTAAACAAAAATCTGTGGCTCCACCTTCTTTTGGTGCTCAAAACTTGGCCTCTCCGGATAAATCGGCTGATGTTCTTACTGATGATCCTTCAAGGAATGAATGGGATAGAAAGAATGCACTGAGGTTTGACTAATATGTTCTGACGCTGTTGCTCATTTGTTCTGACAAGAATCTAAATCTGTTGTTTCACCTTAAAATTCTTAGACAAATTGCGGTGTGCTATGATGAGAGGGAAAAATAATAAGTTAAGTGGTCGTTGGGAGTGAGACTGCATGCGCTTGTCTACAATTAATAAGTCATCGTACGTAGATCAATGAAGGTTTCATGTAACGCTTTCATTTGTGTTTAGTTTCAAATGGTGATTGTGGAATTAAAAGCAACAACGTTCAATGTCGAAAGAAGATTGATTAGTATTGAGATTGCAAATGGTTTTTGTTACGATGTCGTTATTTCAATGCTTATAATTGCTTCTCGTCCAGCTTCAATCAATGGTAGCTAAAATAGCTTGTTTCCAATGTAAGAATTTTCCTTGCAGTTACTCATTACTTGTCCGATTCTTGTTAATATTTCTTTAACTCTTTACTTATCAGGTACAATGCAATGATCTTTGAAGCACTTTCAACTATAAAACTTACAAATGGATCTGACATTGGTGCTATTGTTAACTTTATTGAGGCAAGATGAATTTCCCTTCATATTGTATATCATTGTCTATTTCGTGTTCCAAAATTTGCTGCATAAATTTTTCTCTGATGGAAATTTATGTGCTGGAATGATATCATGCCCATCATGTAATTTTGAACCTTAAGGCTTGAACGTTATAAAACATATCAGCTCTTAAGAAAAGTAATGAACCTGAGCTTTTCTGCAGAGAGGCTGATGTTTGTGGGACTATGAGATCAATCTTTGTTATTGCTTTGAACTTATTGTTATGTTTTATGTGGCCACTTTTCGTTTCTAACATTTTTGATATACATGCTGCAGCAAAGGCATGAAAGTGCCCCAAAATTTTAGGAAGTTATTAAGCTCAAGATTGAGAGGGCTTGTCGCTCAAGGCAAGCTGGAAAAGGTGAAGAAATTTTTCTTCTTGTATTTTATGTATTTTGCTATTCCTTTCTAGTTTTTGATTGCTGGCCTCGATTTTCTTAGGTTCACTAAACGTGAGCACAAAAATTGCTGGGAGCACATGACGCTGCACTTGTAGAATCTTATTATGTGTTGATATCAACAATTGCAGGTCCAAAATTACTACAGAATTAAGACAGATAACATTCTTGGATCAAGAACACCAACACAAAAACTGAAAGATATCAGACCTCGGCAGCCACCGAGTTCTGGTTTGATCTTTAGTGAGATTGTGGAGGAGGCAGCAATAGCAGCAGCTTATAAAGTTGCTGAAGCAGAAAACAAATCCTGTTTGGCCGCCGAAGCAGTTAAGGAGGCAGAAAGAGTCTGCAAAATGTTAGAAGACACGGATGCAATGCTCCAGTTAGTGAAGGAGATTTACAATGAATGTAATGACCAAACTATTCTCCAATGATTAAAGCTTCTGTTCTGTGTGATATTGAAATCTAAAGATGGTGTGCTGTTATAAATTTGGCAGGTTCACAAGGTGAAATCGTGCTTTTGGCTTGAGTTGATGGATGTAGAGTTTGGGAAAGCCTATGTTATAATCATCCAATTCTGTATGTAGACCAATCAACACAAGAGATCAGCCTACGCTTGCCATTTTGCATGTTGCAATTGTGTGGTCGATTCCTGCCTTCCCGATCACCTTGCATTTTGTTTCTTTATAGAATTACTGCCAAAATACAGAGGTTGAAGCTGGATTCTTAATTACAAAGTTTGTCAAGTCCATTTGAACTGAATGATAAGTAACATTGTCATCATAATTCTGCCATTGTTGTACGTAACAGAGAAACTAGTTTTGTTTGATGTATATTGGCTAATGTATGCAATTTTGTAGCGCAAGAAACTATATAGAACTTTTGGAATGTATGTTTACGAGCCAGTTGGAATGTATTAGAATGATGATATATGAAATGATCATCTAAGTAAAACAAAGAAAGACTCTCCATGTAACTCATAGAAAGCTACCTTTCACCCACGTAATCATGCAATTTCTTCTTTCAGAAGAAGCAGAAGGCAATAGAGATAAATCAAAACCTCAAAATACAAGAAAGAATCAGCTGCCAAAAAAGTGCTTCCAACCATTCCAGTCTAAATGGCAATAATCCATCCATTCATTGTTATCAAATTCATCTGCAAAACTTTTGCCAGTGGAAAGAAACTTCCATAATTTTGTTCTGGATCCTAGCCTATAAGAGCACTAGTCCAAGCTCCGATGCCTTCAAAGTTTGTTTAATCCGATAGTTGTAAAGATAGTAGTGAAGTTTCCCATCACCTGGCCCAAATTTAAGCTCCTTCAAGAAAGAAGCATTGTGCATGACATCCAGTGCATTGAAAACATCATAGTCTTTGCGTTTTGCCACAATTAGAGCATCATTCATCAACTGAAGCAAAGGAGTCTTTGTAGAAACATTGTAATAAGAGTAAGCTGCCTTCAAAGCAGAGTAGTTCTGGTTGCCAAGTATGGAAGAAGGAAGAGTGTAGAAGCTGCAGAAATCAGTGATCTCATGTGTTTCAGGGCATTCGACGACATAACTATCCACAACATTCTCCTTAGGCAAAAGCCAGTGCTCGACATCGGTATCATCAAAGTCTGGGGCAACAATGAACTGGCTCAAATATTTCCTAATAGTCCTTGTGACTGCAGGAACATCATGGAGCTCCATCTTTCTGAAACCTTGGGTAGCAGTTGCGTCTGGTAACTTGTAAAGCTTAATTGTTCGGCTCATTGTCATCCTTGCACCAAGTCTAGAAAAACCAACATCAATCAGCTTCTTTGGATTCAAAGATCTATGCCAATACTGACAAGTAGATATTGGTGTTGGAAGAACAATGCCTGCAGTATAAGCTGCTTGCCAGATATTCTCCAAGTGGACTCTCCTTGTCACCTCTTTAATCATGACAGGTGCAAGTCTTTTTGATCTAAGCTTCTTATGGACACACAAGAAATTAATCTCTGCCATGTTAACAATTTCATCGCGGACTCTGATTCTTGCAGGTATGCCAGTTATGAAAGCAACTAACTTCTTTGAATTTTTGACGCGAACACCAATGTGCCAACTCTTGAAATAACCGGGAGGACGAAGAGCCCATTGAAGAAACTCGTTTGAGTAGTTAAACCTGAACATGTTCTCATCATCCTCAACATAGTTATTCGTCAAAAGGTTGTATACTTCAATACACATCTCTTCAGAGTCCATATCACAAGTGATCCATTCATAAGGGTTCGGGAGATTGTAAGGCTCTTGTTTGACTTCAGACAAAGGTGTCGGGGCTTCAATAGGACCTTCAGGCAAACTTGTATCCCCAATATCCTTGAACTGTCCAACTGGCTGGCTCTCCCAGAACTTGTGTCTCTTTCCTAGAGCAAGAGACTCTTGAACCTTTCGAGCCAAGTTATCAAGTGCAAGGTCACTATCAGAAGGTGCATTTCCATCAGGACTGGGGTTAGGAGTTTCTTCAGGTGCTCCAGAACTTGCATTACTATCAACCATTTTCAGGGCAATATCTAAAAGGACTCTGTAACAAAACACAGAATTCACAGAAAGCAATTCATTTCACAACAAGTGGCAGCAAAAACTTCCTCTCCATTACAAAGTTGTGTTCAACAGAAGAATCAATACAATCAGAATAGCAAAACACAACTGCTTTATCATATCAAGCCAACAATAACGGAAATATAGGTCCAAAAAATCCAGCTGCAAATTTATAGGTGCAAAATGTTTGCAGAATAAACAGATAAATGCTTCAACTGCTGTTTAAAACAAGAGAAATTGTAAGATAAACCAATTAAACAAATAAACAATTATAAGTTAACACTGCAAAATCCCAACAAACGAAAACTATCAACAAAAATAATAATCTGCAAATTAAATAAGCAACGTAAACAGCCACACAAGTACACACAGAAGACAATGTTACATTCCAATAATCTTACTCCAATGGACCCATTACAGCATTTTGCGTGGTTTAGGCAGCCTTTGAACAGATTAAATCTCCTCACAAAAAATAAATAAGTAAAGGGCGTTGACCCCTTTCTTTTATCTTGTTCTTGTCCATTACAAGCTACCAGAATATCATACATCAAAGACTATAGACAATGCAAACCCGTATTTGTCAAAAAACCCCAACTGTAAACACCAAAGCTCTGACAACTTTCTAGCTCCAAAACCAATATAATCACTACCCAAGATCCGAATTTTAAGCTAACCCATATGGCGAAACGCAACACATAAAGGAAAAACACAAAACATTGAACGGAACATAACGCAAACAAGAACAAGAATCGATCTTTGAAATTCGTACCAAAAAAGCACCTTAAAAACGCTAAAACCTAAGCAAAGACGTAGCCTTGAACGAATGTTTCTTTCGAGGATCTATGAGAAACCTAGAGAGAGAGGTGGGCCACTTGCTGGTTGCTGCAACTTTAGCGAAGAACAAGTAGCAAAATGGCCAGTCTTAGAATTCGTGGAAACAGTTGTAATTCGAGACTGTGTAGAAGGGCTTTCCGGTCATGTAAGAAATGCTTAATTTGCTTGGTGTTTGTTTTTTTGTTTTTTTTTTTGATTTTGTTCTTAAATTTAGTAAAAAAAATTATTGATTGAGTTTTTAATTTTTATTTTTGGCTTTGCTTCTTCCTATTTTTTTTAAATTATAATAGTAAAAAGTAGTTTTATTTTTGTTTCTGTTTTTTTGTAATCTAATTACTATTATATAAATATATTATTTAATTATTTAATTATTAATAAAAATTACAAATAATTCAATTGAAGATTATATATTTAATAAATTAAAATTAATTATCAATAAAAATTATGAATAATTTAATTTTGTTTAATTTTTATAAATAAATTATATTTAACTAAATTTTAATAATTATTAATAAATATAATAAATTTATAATATATAAATATTCAAATAAATTTTGATTTAATAATTAAAATATATTTTAAATAAATAAAATTTTAATGTTTAAATTATTTTTTATTAAAATAAAATAATTTTATTAATAATTTATTAATAAATATTATATAAGAGATTAAATAAATTTATTTAATTAAAAATAGTTTATCTTTAAGTTTTATCTAATGTGTAATTATCTTCAGTGATGAACAATCAAATAGGTTTTTATTTTTATTTGAAAAAATATAAACAAAAAACGGAAGAAGAAAACTCAGAACTATAACATCATAATAGAAAAAACAAACAACTTATATGTTAGGTAATATAATTTAGGGTAATAGAGATGGAGCTTATCTATCATTTAGAAAGAATTAGAAATTTTTTAAAGTTTTTAGTTTCAATTTAAAAAAAAAACATTCTACTAAAATAACGATAAATACATTTATTATAAAAAATTATAAATGAATAAGATATTATTAATATGATAATTTAAAATAATTATAATAAATTATTAAATTAAATTAATTATAATATACAGCGTGATTTTTACTAAGTTGAAGTTCTATTTATCTAATATAATTTTATAATTATATTTAAAATTAAATTAAATTATTAAATTTTTATTTAAAATTTTATTAAATCATTAGTTTATATTTTAAAATTTAATCATTTTTATTTAATTTTTTGTAATTTTAGAAATATTTTTGAATAATAAAATGTGCAAGATGTATTATATTAAAGAATTTTAAAAATCATTTAAATTAAACTTATTATTTAAAGCACATAATTACATATTTATACCTATACATTTTTTATAATTTACTATATCATAATTTCCTTATAATACTCATTAAATCTTAAAAGTGGAAGTGTAACTTATATTAGACTTCCATGCCTTAGACTTTCTAACTCTTTTGCCTTTTTAAATAGAGACTCATTCATGCTCGTAACTATGGGTAGCAATTTCCGCTTGGCCTGTCCAATCGGCCCGATTTTTTGTTTGAATTGAGCGGGTTATAGACAGATCATGGGCTTCGAGGTGGCCTAAGCGTCGTTTTGTCCAAAAATAACGTCGTTTTATATACTTTTTTATTAAAAAAATACATATGGATCGGAACGACCCGACCAGCCAGTGACCCAACAAAGGTCGGCCAATCCTTATCTGCGAGGGCCATTGGCCGGCCTGCGGTCCGCTATGACATCGGCCCAGTCCATTGCCATATATACTCATACCCCACCAAAACACACAAATGCTAGATTCTCATAAATTGAGTTTTTAATTATTTTATTTTATTTTTCAATTACTTGAATTATTTTGTCTACTAAGATAAAAAGAACTAACCTTTTATCCAAAAGTTAAGGATATGTCTTTTTTCTATTTTTTCCTTTTCTTCTTCTACAAATGACATCTTTCAAGATAAGGGATTATGCAAAACTTTAATTAGGTGTTGATGATGATATGATCATTATAAAAAAGGGGATTTAAAAAGTTTACACCTTTTTATCTTCTTACAATATTTCTTTTTATATTATCATAACTCATCCAGTTTTATTGAAAATCTTATATCTAAAAAGAATTAGCAATTGAGACATCTTTGTATCATAATAAGTCCCTTTCAATTTCTAAGTCCCTAAACAAATCCAAATTGGATTCCAAAATCCAAACTCTTCAACAATGTCAAATTTCCCATATTCCTACATCAACAAGGATTTCTCTTTTTCATGACCAAACAATAACAAATCCCATTACAAAGGGCAGAAGTGGTAACACAGGCAAAGAAACAGCATCACCTTAGGAGGGTTCTGTTGTTAAAACCTAACAAAACATCCTCACTCACAAAGACAACACAGCACAAGTACAAATAAACAGTCTCCTCGGCGCAGATCCGAGGAGTTTGGGATTAGAAACCTAAAGTTTGTTTTTTCTTGCTTTCAGAAACTCTCCAATTCTCACTCCACTTCTTATTCAATCACCAATTTGCAGGTCTCTCACCCTTTTCTTTATTGCTCTCTGTTTGTCTAGGTTCCTTGCATTTGGTTTCGTTTGAAAGATCTGTTTTAGATTGATTTTGATGTTTAGGGTCATGGGCCATATCTGTGTTTGTGGTTTTTGGGTTTGATGTGTGTGAAAGATTGGTTTTTTTCTGAGTGTGGATGAGAATGTTATTGTTTGGGATCTTGGTTTGATCTGTACGTTTGATTTATTGGTAAAGTTATGTTTTTTTTTTTTTGGTCTGAAAGCTTTGATCTTTGTTATTTGTTTTGTGACTTTCTTGGGCCTGTTTTATTATTAGATTGAGTGGGTAGGACTTCCAGGGAACTGTTGACGATTTAGTGATTTTGGGTTGAGCTCGGGAATTAGTATTATGGTCTCCATGTTACTTTCAGGTTTAGAGGATATTGCATTTATTGCGTGTTTATGTTTGTTTTGTTCTGTTTAGCTCTTTGGTCGTGTGTTTAGTACTGATTCTGGTCTTCTATTGGTAGAAGTCTCTGGCCATATATTTTTGCATTCCCGTGACCGCACATTATGTTAGACTTGCATGTCTTTGCTTATATTTTGGTATCAAATCCAGATGCAATGCTGCACCTCTGTACGTGTTGATATGTTGTCCAAGATTCTGTACGTGTTTGGATTTAGTGCTTTGTAACTGTTCAGCAGCCACAACTGTCAATTGTTTATGAAGTTTTTTGTTCACCATTTGGACAGAAGTGATAAAAATGATCATGTGATACTGTTAATGTGTGTGTTTTGGTAATATAAGCATTTAGACTCTTTTGTTAGTTCATTAAGTGCTTAAGTCCTAACTTGATATTTTGGAGTAGCGGGCAAAGCAGCATCTGATGTTGTCTAATGTATCAGATATTTGCACGCCCATTGTGTTTCTTCTCCGGACATTGAAACAGAAGTTTAATGCTTGTCCTCTTTGTTTGGTTTGGTTGGCAAGTTTGGCTCTTCTGTAATATTTTTAATAATTCTCTTTGCATTGGTGGAGGGCTTTCTTGCTACATTCTACATCTTAAATATGTCCTGGAATTTTGGACTTTATTTGTTTTATGTTTCTGCTTTGCATTGATTATGGAACCAGTGCGTTCTACCTGCTTAATTTTATAGCTTGTATTTGCTCTGTCCAGGCCATGAATGGACCTTGTTTATATGTAACATGTTGACTTGATTTGTGCAGCTATGGCAGGGTTAGCACCTGAAGGATCTCAGTTTGATGCTCGACAATTTGATGCAAAAATGAGTGAAGTGTATGTCTTGTTTGTAACTTTTGACTGTCCGTAATTCTCAATGACTACTGAATATAAAATTTTTACAATTTGATATTGACTTTCTGTTAATTACTTTGCAGCCTTTCCACTGAAGGACATGATTTCTTCACCTCATATGATGAAGTTTATGACAGCTTTGATGCTATGGGATTGCAAGAGAACCTTCTAAGAGGCATTTATGCTTATGGTAGGTATATCGTGATTTAAATTGTTTCTTTACATGATTCCTCACATTTAATTTACTCGGTCATGGGAATTTTCATATTTTCTTATTCACTTGCACTGCTGATGTTTTTGTCTTCCTGGGATATATGCAACGGTTCACTGACATTCTCTCTTTTTACCTTTGAAGGTTTTGAGAAGCCTTCTGCAATCCAGCAGAGGGGAATTGTTCCTTTTTGCAAGGGCCTTGATGTAATTCAGCAGGCACAATCAGGAACTGGGAAAACAGCAACTTTCTGTTCTGGCATTCTTCAACAACTTGATTACAGTTTAGTCCAATGTCAGGCACTGGTTTTGGCTCCTACTAGGGAGCTCGCACAGCAGATTGAGAAGGTTATGCGAGCCCTTGGTGATTACCTTGGTGTGAAGGTTCATGCTTGTGTCGGTGGAACAAGTGTCCGTGAGGACCAGCGTATCCTTCAAGCTGGTGTCCACGTTGTTGTTGGCACTCCTGGTCGTGTATTTGACATGTTAAGAAGGCAATCACTTCGTCCAGATCATATTAAGATGTTTGTACTGGATGAGGCTGATGAGATGCTTTCACGTGGTTTTAAAGATCAGGTTTGAGCTCAATCTCAATATGATCTGTTAAGTTTCCATTTGCAGTTATTCTCTAATTGCAGTGGTTTTGCTCCCAGATATATGATATTTTCCAGTTGCTGCCACCAAAAGTTCAAACCGGTGTATTCTCTGCTACGATGCCTCCTGAAGCTCTTGAAATCACGCGGAAATTCATGAACAAGCCAGTTAGGATCTTGGTTAAGCGTGATGAACTTACACTTGAAGGTATCAAGCAATTTTATGTCAATGTTGAAAAGGAAGATTGGAAGCTTGAAACACTCTGTGATCTCTATGAGACCCTAGCTATCACCCAGAGTGTCATTTTTGTCAACACGAGACGCAAGGTTGACTGGCTTACTGATAAGATGCGAAGCCGTGATCACACAGTCTCCGCTACTCATGGAGATATGGACCAGAACACTCGTGACATCATTATGCGCGAGTTTCGCTCTGGTTCTTCTCGTGTCCTTATCACCACAGATCTTTTGGCTCGCGGTATTGATGTGCAGCAAGTTTCCCTTGTCATAAACTATGATCTGCCGACTCAACCTGAAAACTATCTTCATCGAATTGGACGAAGCGGACGGTTTGGAAGAAAAGGTGTAGCCATCAACTTTGTGACAAAGGATGATGAACGAATGCTGTTCGATATCCAGAAGTTTTACAATGTGACGATCGAGGAATTGCCATCAAACGTTGCAGATCTCCTGTGACCATAAATATTTTTTTGGTGCTTGCTGAGCAAAAACAGGATTTCTGATTTACTAGTACTATTTTTAACCTTTCTTTTTCTTCTGCTTTTTTCCATTTTGTTGTTTAGTTGTTGTCTTAATTCAATCATCTGAGACATTGACCGTTCAATCTCAAGTGTTTCCTTCGTATTTGGAAGGACAAGGGAAGGGATTGCCAAGTTCCTCTTTCAGTGCTATGATCAATGTATCTGTTACAAAATTTTTTGTTGCATCTGGGTATCTTGTACCTTGTACCTACTTCTTACAAGCAAGGGTTGAACTCTGCAAATGCCTACAATGTTTATGTTCTTGATGAAAGAAGAGCATTGAGGAGGGGAATGTTGTTCTTAGTCTTCCATTTCAAGTTGCTTTAAGCTTTTTGTTAGAAAAACATATCATTCAGGTCAAAGAACACAAGATCCTGATGCTTGACATTAATTTAAAGTGGATACAATTAAAAAAATAATGATTTTTTAATTCACAATTTTGGGAATTCTTATCAAATCAAATAATCGTTATATTTTATCAATTATCATCTTCATCTTGAATTTTTATTTAATATTTTAAACCTCATTTTCTATTAAAATAAATCATGAACTTGTAAATCATAAATAGTCAATACTTTTATCAAATTAAAGGAATAAAATAGTCAATACTTTTATCAAATTAAAGGAATAAAGGGTTTATAAAATGAGGATTTATTTGTTGAAAGTTAAAATTTTAAAGTGAATTTTTAGACTATATAATGGTTTTTGCTTTTCTAAATAACACTAAAGAATCTCTTGATAGGCCAAAATTTAACATTAAAATCTTTTTTTTAATATCACTTTCTATATTATTTTATAAAATATGGAAATTAAAATTAAACAAATTTGACTTTTTCCAGGTCATTACTAATTAGTAAGCCAAAAGCTACCATCTAGACTTTGAAGCAAAAGAATGATCAAACGTGATTAATATTGACAAGTGCACATCAAAGACCATTCAAAAACAGCCAGCGGCCAGTCCTCATTCAACACCACATGCATTAGTGTTGAAAAGTTTTACACCTCCATCACAGCTTGGTCAACCTAACTACCAATACCAAGTAGGATTGGCAACAACAGATCAGTGAAATTGTAACTAAGATTGTTGTTGTTGTTATTATTACATGTTATATCAAAACCTACTATTACAACAGTTGTATCATTTAATATGCTGAAGACGTCAACTTAGATTTCTTTTACCAATTTCAACACGAAATCTGATATACATACTAAGAAGGCCACATGGGTATTAAATTATAGCAACACCATCCCCACAGAAGAAAAGTAATCCCAAAGCAGGATTCTTTTATTCCTTTGAGGTTTCGACACCTTTCTCTGACCTTGGTTCTTGAGTCCTTCAATCTTTCTGTTGGTCAAGTTTTGATCAATGGAGGGATTTAGATCCAAGTCATGCAGAAATGGTAGGATGCAGCTGGAGAGCTACTATGGAGGCAAGAGAACCCCAGGAAGCATGCAAGACTTCAGGTCTTACAGCGTGAATTATGCAGGTTCTTTGCAGCCAAATAAATTGAACAACGAGGTGACGATCAAGAAAGGAAAGAGAAATTTTGGGTTATCTTCAAAAAGCTGGAGCTTTAATGATCCTGAGTTTCAGAGGAGAAAAAGGGTTGCAAGCTACAAGGTTTATGCTATGGAGGGCAAAATGAAAGGGTCGTTCAGGAAGAGCTTTAGATGGATCAAGGAAACGTACTCTAAAGTTGTTTATGGTTGGAGTTGACGAATCATCAAAACAAGAAATATAAATCCCAGATTCGTTTCTTCTGTTTTTACATGTGATGATCAGTGCTAAGAAAACCTGTCTATGTTTGTGCTTTCCTGTGTTTGGACTAAGTGAAATGAAGATCCAACCTCTATTCTACTGGAAATGTTCTAGCTGACATATAATATCTTATCGAGAAATAAAGCTGTGAACTTTCTTTGTTGTTATTGTTGTTTTTGTTGCTGCTGCTGTTGTTCTTCTTCTTCATCTGATGGATCATGACAGTGAGATCTTTAACATGCTTGTTGAGATTGGAAGTGAAAGGATCAGATAAACAAATCTAAACAAAGGATTGATTTTTTTCATCCACTGCATTAGTGGCAAAGAAACAAATATCAATAATAAACTGAGCAAATTCTGTGTATAAACTGGCAGATCATCAATTGTTGAGAAGAACTTTGATCTACTTCCTACCACGTTTATTAGCTGATATGGTACACTTTCTCTGTGTTTCTGAACTCTTTTCAAGTAGATTAACATAGCCATAACTACATTGATTATGTCAGAAACCTGTTCTGATGTTACTTCTATTAATTACATGGACAAAGTAATGGATCAGGTTCTGCCAGGAAAACTTCCAGTTCTGAAATATCAAATGTAGGCCAGAAGACAGCAAAATAAGACCCTTTCTATGTCTCCTTTCTCCTGTGAAACTTATCAAGTCTGAGAACGTGATTTGGGTTAACCTTCTCCTTAAGGGCAGGAATAGTTCAAACTATAAGAGGAAGATAAGAATTTGGTATCGAGTGACAAGGAGATTCATTGCTTGAAAGAGTGATCGGTCGCTGGAATGTATACATGGCAATAAAGAAAATGATCCTGTATTAAGCATGGTTTGGTCTATCTTTACTTCTTTACTTCAGAAACTAAAAGATGGTAAGCAACCAACATAAATACACAAAAACAATACTTGCTATATCCATCTAGGAATTGTATTCTATGTTTATGATCTGATTGATCAAAAACACTGTATGAGATAGGTGAATATATTACAAAGACGAGCATTTGCCTCACAGACATGGGACACTGAACTGGGAAAACACATTCCATGCAGAGTCTGGATCAACATCTAGTTATAATATAGACACGAGCAGTATATATCCTCTCTTCGTGTGTGACAGAAGAAGTACCCTTGTTCGGAAACTACATGTGAGGGGTATGATGTGACATTCGCTAATAATGTAACCTCTCATCGTTATTGAAATGCAGGCTCTCAATGCCCCGAAGGGTTGACTCGAATGTCTTCATGATTGATGTACTTCGACCTGAGGATGAATGCTTCAGTTCTGAAGTTACAACTGGGGAACTTCTTTGTCCACTAGAAATTTTGTGGAGTACTGCAGGGCCGGCTTCTGTATTATGAGGGTGAGTGGGGTCACAGTCACTCCCGACAACTGCTGCATCACGACTAGAAGAGACAGCAGGTCGTTTTGTTGAACCATTGGACCGGAAAAAATTTGAACTTGATAGCTGCAGCAATTGAAGCATTTAGAATGAATCACTAGAAAACCACTTCTTTATCAGTAACTAAACACCAACATTAGCCCTGTAAAATTCTTTTAGTGCCAATCCCACACAATAACATGCAAGAACAAAAAGAGACTAAGAACCATCTAGCAGCAGTTTCCAACTGTATCCCAAGTTTTCTGTTGTGATGCCAAACCAAAGCAGACTCAAAAGTACTTTTAAGTGGTGCTCAATCAAAGCAGATTTGAAGTGCATACCACTCCATCTTTAGATAGAGCCTGATCATCTGCAACAGGGTTTTTCTGCTTATGTAAGTTTCCAGAATTTGAAATTGGTCCCGAGTTTCTCCTTCGAGTTGGATCAGTTGCTGACCTACCCGTTTTATCTTCTACTCCACCTGTAAATAAGTGAAAGCCTATCTATTCAGATATCTCCATTTGGCTACAGAATACTAAGAAAGTAATTATAACACTAACCTGACTGCCTATCAGCAATAACACCAGCAGGAGGCATACTGGAACTTGGCCCAGCACCAGGCCCCTGGATAAGAAATAAATGAAGCATCTTATGAGTTTTTTGTAGCAACATACTACGTGCAAAGATCAGATAGAGACGGAAAAGACATACACTGCCACTTACAATTGCACGAGTAGGAGGATTAGCAATCTGCGATTGCTGATATTTCAAAATTGTCCAATCAAAGACATAGTCAAACTGGAAACCTGAAAGGAAGAAAATCAACAAACCGCAGCTGACTTAGTTCCTGGAAGAGTTTCAAATTAAGAGCTTATGCTTGGGTTGCCTATAGTAAAACATCCATGAGCAAAATTTTAACAGTAAAAAAGTTCAAACCTTCACGAATAAATAGATCACGGAAGAGTCTTTTAAGATAAGCGTAATCAGGTTTATCATCAAAACGAAGTGATCGGCAGTAGTGAAAGTAAGAAGCAAATTCTGTAGGATAACCCCGACACAACGCCTGAAATAGAAGCATATGAATTTTTATTATCAGCCCTATAAGACATACACTTAATGTGGTATAATTTCAAATAAATTTATTCACCTCAATGGAAGTTGATACTTTTTTTTCACTGATCTTTTCATACTTTTGCTTTTTAGTTCCTGCTTTTAATCCCTGCCACGGTAGACTAAGAACATATATGGTCATAACCAAACAAACCACACAATTAGTGTTCAAATAAAATAATGATGAAAAGGAATATTACCTTCCTCTCAGAAAATACATAAGAACATATCCAAGAGACTCAAGATCATCCCTGCGGCTTTGTTCTACAAGTCATAAAAGAAAAATTCAGAAAATGATAAAATGAAATGGAAGCATAACTAGCAAAACTAAAACCAAGAATCAGTTGTACTACCAATGCCCAGGTGGGTGTTTGTGCTAGCATATCTTGCTGTTCCCGTCAAATTCTTATTTTCTCTGCATAATGATATGAGAATTTAATATTTACATCAGGAATGCAAACTCAATTGCTGGTTCACCAATAACATCCAATAAGGCCACTGCACGTATTAAAAAATTTCCTACAGAACCAGCCTAGACAAACTATATAGATATTCAAAATTAAGACATAATAACACCATAACAATTAATAAACAAAACAAAACAAGACACTACATAAATCAGCTACAAGCAGCCAGCACCAGTCGTAATCAAATAGCAACTATATGACCTGAACACAGATCAAATCATGATCTACCCACATCATCAACATGAACTAATCGATTCTAACACACAGGTAGCACAGTAAGGTCACCCAGATGAAGTATTGGCCTTTGTATTTTAAGTTTCACAATCAGTTAAAACAAATTATCTTCTTGTAGCTAAACAGGACCAACCTGTATGGAATATGTTGATGTGTTGAAGTGTCTCTGTACTTCTTCACCAAACCAAAGTCAATGATATAGACCTAAATGAAAACATGTATAAACTAACATATCAAAAATAGAATGAAGAAAATTGTGAATGATAAGAACAGTCTCCAAACCAACACCTGATTTGCACGCCTTCCTAAACCCATAAGGAAATTATCAGGCTTGATATCGCGATGTAGGAATGACTTGGAGTGAACAAATTCAACTCGATTGATCTAAAACAAATATCCCAATTCCAGAATGAGTAAAAGCACACAGCACTAGGATAGAAGAAAGTTACAAAAACCAAATAAAAATACCATCTGATCTGCAAGCATCAGAACAGTCTTCAGAGATAATTTCCTACTGCAAAAGCTGAATAGATCTTCAAGACTGGGTCCAAGTAAGTCCATCACAAGGACATTATAATCCCCTTCAACACCAAACCATCTAACATTTGGGATTCCAGCTATCAAAATTAAAGAGAGCAGCAGACAATTAGGGACTACACAACCAGAAGTACCAATTCAAAAAACAAAACCAATTAGAGTACAAAGACAAAAGAGACATTACTTCCTCCCTGTAGTATCTTATACAGCTTGGATTCATACATCAATTGAGGATGTTTTGTTTTGACATTTTCCTGAGGAAAGAATATGAATATCAAGATAGCTCATCAAAGACATTTCCAATATAAACTCAGACAATGAAAATGGAAAAAAGGACACAGCATGTTGATCTCAACTCTCAAGGAAATTTACTACAAGTTTCCACATAGGCCTACTAAAGCTGTCGATGATGAAGCTAGTAACGAACTATCAATGTGAAAATACAATAAGTATGCTGTTCAACCTCTAAAAATGAATCAAATAAAGGCCAACAAGGAGTCATTGCGTGATGGGTAGACAAATAGCACATTTTTAGATCATCTTTCAATCTTTTAAATGCATCCATTAGGTCAATTTTCAGTCATTCCAATACTTGTATTAGTTCCTTCTTCAATCTTTTCAACACTTCCATTTGTAGTTTCCAAACGCATCAACCACGATACTGATCTACACCAGGTGAAGTTTGAAAGAGGAATCCCAAATACCAGTATTGCATAAAATGAACTTGAGAATTAAGTGCTAGATACCGGCGACCATGACTTGGTTAATCTTTAAATACTAGCCTTCTAATGTTTGATGTACCCGAGAGCATCAATTCTAATTCAAGTGCACAATAAAAATTCAACCCATTTCCAGCTTTCCAGAAAAAGCCAAACAATGGTTCCATTTTATGCTGTGAATGCCTTTTCCACTAGGACGTCCAAAAGGACATGTTTTTCTTCTTATCAAATTTAAAAGCTCTCCTCAATAATTGTCACATCCAAATGTCCAATTTAGCAAGAAGTAGAGCAGCTACAAGAGTTCTGGTGACTAAAACTTACAACCAATTAGAAACTAAGATTTAGATGTTAAGCATGTTAAATGAATAAACCTAGGCAGTTTGACTGATGACACAAGGTAACTAAGCTATGACACTAATAAGCAAGTAATCAAAAGTAACTCCAAAAAGTGCAGAAAATGAGGAAAAGGTAGAAAATTTCCACTCATTAACCCACCTAATAAGCAAACAAGCTTAAAAACGAAAGGGGGCTATCAAATTCGAGCTAACATTAAGCAAAAGTAGACAACTGAGTCAAAATTTCTACATAAACAAGATAAGACCAAATTCTTAAACGAAAACAGACAAGTAAGAATAACACGTACGAGCTTAATTGCAACCTCCTCATTTGTTTGTACATTAGCACCTAAAAAAAGAAAAGCAACCCAATAAAATCATCAGAGTTAACAAACTAACTAACCAACCAAAGAAAGAAGAGAAGAAAAGGGATTGAAACTAGAGGAAAACTATACAAACCCAGGTAGATCTCTCCAAATGATCCGCTACCGATCTTTCTACCGAGGCGAAACTTGTTCCCAACTCGAGGCTCCATGAAACAACCCTAACCTTACCACACACCCACTCTCTTTTACTAATAAGAATCAAAATCCTAAACCCTGAAATTCGTGCCAAAAGAAAAAGAAGGAATCGTGTCCAAAGCTTCGATCTTTGGAGTATTTACATGATTGAGAATAAAGGGTACGCGCAGAAGAAGGAAGAGCACGAAGTGGATAAGAGTGGAAACTAAGGAGGCAACTTTCTCTCTCTAGAGATTATTGAAGAGACAGAAGGGAAACTTTGGGGGCGAGAAAGGAGGCATAATTCGTTTTTTCAGTGCTCATTTGGCGTTCTTTCTTGTTTGCTGATGAGGCTGATGCTTGTCTGAGAGTGATTACTTTCGATCCAATCGAAGCAATGAGATTCCATGTCTTAAATGGTGTCTTTTCCTAAAAAATTTGTTTTTTTTAATGAAACGGATTAATTTATTTTATTTCTATTACAATAAAATGGTTTTATTTATGAGGTTTCTGATTAATCACATTAAAAGACAAAAGTATTCATCTTTTTATGAAATTCATGAAAACAGTACTAAATTTGGTTTGTCGTGGGAGACACACCTACCAACCTACCAACTTGAGACCTTATTCCCGAACAGTAGGACCGATCATTATTTAAAAGACTTGATCTGATAATTTACTTAATCCGCATTTAAAATAATGACTCATCACATGAACGAAAATTGTTGCAGATTCTTCCTCTTTGGACTGTTTTTGGGTTGTTGGATTGGTCTAATACAGATCATAACTGAACCATTATCAGCTCACTTAATATGATTTGCCTTAGCCACTACACCTTTTAGGACAGAAGCCAAAAGCAGTCCCCTGACTTGTAAAGGAATATCAGTTCAGCCAAAAATTCTCAGGCATTTGAAATCTCAGTGCATTTTCTGGATTGTTTCACATTCAAGAGTTAAATTTTCTTGATTCCAGAGAAGTGAAAGGAGATGAACAGAACTATGAGACAAATGAAGAACAGAGATGTTAGATATCAACTATTTTTTCACAAGCAATCTTCATAGTGTACAAAACATGGAACTAGACCGAACCCTACTCGTCGCTGTAAAAATCACAGAAGAATCAATCAAAAAATGTAGAAAACTAACAATTGCCAGCCTAAAATTTTAGCAAAAATAAGTTGGAAAACAACTGGCATTAGTATGGGTGGTGTAAGGCGTCAAGCCTGTATTACCATGGTTGAATGCTTCTTCTGCAACCTAGATCTCAAATGCCTGATCTTTGCATCCACTCTTGCACTGAAACCAATCTTTGTTTCTTGCCTTGCCTTAGAGCTCTCCCTCCTCCACATTTGTTGATCCTTAACATCTTTTCTGTAGTATTTGATTTCTTGTATGATATGATGATCCATTGGATTGAAGCATCTTTGAAATGAAATGTGCGTCAAGTACGGAAAAATGCAGGCTACTGTTACCAATATGATGGACAACCAGTAGATAGGAGCAGGAGCAAGAGCTTCAACGAGTATTTTGTAGGCATTCCCTGAATAAATTGGAGATACCATCCCATAAAGCAATAAGAACAGGTACCAGGCGGTAACGCTGCCCCAGACAAAGAGATGTTGTATCCATGTGAAGTGGCTCATAGTGAGTGCAATCTGGCAGTTGACTGCAGATATGATGCAAGAGAACATTGTGGTACCCACTGCAGCCATATCTGCAGTTTGGCCTCCAGCTCGGAAAGCGTGATCATTAAGGATTGCAATATTTAGGAAGAAAATAACGAGAGAGGAATAGAGGCCATTGCCCATCCACCCTAATATTCTGTACCAGTCAAAGAACAAATTCTTGGGCCCTTGCTGGTATAGTGCAGGGAACTGCAAACCAAATGTCCACATGTTAAATATATATCAAACCGAATATATAAGGATGAATGCAGCGGAAAAAATGCAACTGATGAAACTAACCCGTAAGCAGACCTCAGAAGACACATCTTGCTCAAAAACTCCAAGTGAAATCACTGGTAATGACGTTAGAACGACGTTGAACAATAGCATGTACCAATCATCATAAATTGATTGCCCAGAAAAGGCCGTGAATGCCTCAAAGTAGAACAGGGTGAGACCAAAGGCTATATTTTTGTAGAAGAAATAGCAGATCTGAATTCAAAGAAACCTAATTTAGATAAAGATGGAATTATCAAATAACTAAATTATGCGTGGCTCCCACTTGTTCATTATTATTACCATCTGAGCAATTCTCTTATAGCACCAGTGTCCATGAACAACCAGGAGCCTTTCCAAATACCGGAACTGGGAAACGGAGAAATCACTAGCCATGACAGCCTGTAAAGGTTAATTGTAAGTTTCACAGGAAATTGAAATCCATGTATACAAGGAGGAAACACCCTTGCTCAATTCCTTATCTAACACAAGAAAATAGCTAGAAACGTTGTGGACATTCAGACACACTGTCGTAAGTGTTCAATGTTCAAATGCATAAATAGGTTATTAGTATTCTGAAAACATAATACTAATAACCTATTTATAATAACCTAGGACGTGAAAACAGAGAAAAAACCAAAGTTCAAAATTAATAATTAAAATAAAAGTAAAAAAGAGGAAAAACTAATTCTGTGGGTACTTCAATTCAGAAAGTGTGTTACTGGCAAGATGGTCCTGATATGACCATCGTAGTGTAGTCATGGCATGGCTTGATATGGTGGTATGCATGATGATGGGG
>JANZXR010000005.1:3830494-3849115 GCA_027575705.1 Erythroxylum echinodendron | reverse complement strand
AAGAGATTGCAGCTTGGGCAATCTCTAGTTGTACATAACTTCTTATTATTTATAAAATTTTACTGATTTACCAAAAAAAAATTCAGAAAATCAGTTGGATGTATTACCAACCTGCATACCTTCGACTCCACTGATTCCAACACCAATGTCAGCTTCTTGTATCATTCCAACATCATTTGCACCATCTCCTATTGCTAAGGTAGTTTTCCCCGTTCCTTGTTTTACTAACCTTGTTACCTGGCACCAATTCCTAACAGAATAAGAATCCTAAAAAATGACATATACTTCTGTAAGTGTAACGATGCCTGTGTTTCAGAGATTAAATACCAGAAACGGAAGGGAAAGGAAAGCTAATGTATGGAGAAAAACACATCATACCAGTGCCTTCTGTTTGGGAGAGACACGGCAGCATATGACAGATGCACAATCAACTGCCAATGCCAAGAATTGACCCTTCATATCATTCTCAAGAGCATAAGCTAGAGTCTTTCCGTCAATAATTAATGCATATGCAGCATGTGGGTCTTTTTCCAGCTTGATCATTTGAGAGGAATTGGTGATTTGCATTGAAATGTTTTCTTTTACAGCCTGCAAAGTAGTGAAAAGTTATAATCCAACCATGAAGAAAAACTCTATGGTTTTGCCAAGTAACAAATACCTGTTTGCGATCTTGGGCTATTGCATCAGAGTTCATTGCTGTTATACAGATCTGCTTCATGCCCTGCCGAAGCAAACTACAAGCAAACCTGCTTTGTGCAAGCAAGAATTAGTTCTCAAAAGGAGATAGAAACCATCAATGGAATGATTTCAGGTACTAAGTAACTCACCCTATGTTAATTGCAGTTTCCATCTTGTCTCCTGTTAAAACCCAAATCTTAAGACCAGCTTGTGCAAGTTTATCTATGCACTGGGGCACCTAGAGTGACAAAATAGAAAATTAAGTAGAAGCACCGAAAAGGAAACTTTGATTATGGGTCTCATGCAACGAAAATGTATACCCCTTTTTGCAATTTGTCCTCCACAGCAGTTGCACCGACAAGAATTAAATCCTTTTCCATCATATCTGACACCTGCTCCAGTTGTACATCTCTATCAGAACTAATTGAAGCTTTTGCTTTAATGAACTCACTGCTCCAAGCAGAATACTCAGACTCATCAAGTATTTTGTAAGCAAGTGCCAATGTACGCAGTCCAGCTTCTCCGAATTCATTCAAATGCTTGGTAGTAGGTTCCTCATACATTCTTCCATTCTTTGCTAGACGATCAAAAATAATGCTGCATGATTGAATCGAAGCAGTAGGTTACAATAAAAGAAGAAGGGGTTCAAAGATGTCAAAACAATGCTATGATGAACAAGAGACCTTGAAAATTCTAATTGCTTTACGTAAACATGAAATAGATTGTAACATATGCTAACAGATAGTTATGAATTTAACCTGTCAGCACCTTTGCAGAACATCATAATCTGCCCATCTTCGTCCTGAATAATAACAGACATTCGTTTTCTTTTGCTGGTAAACTCCAACAAATTGAGAATTTTGTATTCTCTGCAAGATTCCCATGAGACAGCCAAGTATGTTTGAGAAAAAAACTGAATTTTCAGAAATTGGTAGATGAAAAGCTTGAATAAGGCAATAATTGTTTATTCAAATCATCACCTTTCAATCACCTGCCCAGGACATGTATATCTTTCACGAATAAACACACTCGATTGAGTCCTCTTGAAAAACTCAAAACCAAATTCTCTGGCAGCAACAACGAAGGCCCCTTCATCTGGAGACTCTGCTTCATATGAAATTTTGCCAGTCTCTTCATTCAGCTCCGGAACAGCAGACTGACAAATTGCTAATATGCGAAAAAATAGCAAAATGACATCTGCATTGGGTTCTTTCACAAAATTCCCATCCATGAGATGGCTATCCTCGAAACTAAATCCCTTTATTGCTTGTTTTGGATCTTTCTCATCTTTAGAAGTAATAACTGTCTCTAGTTCAATTTCTGATGCTTGTCTGCCATTCTCCCATGATTTACGTGCTCCATTTCTATGCCTGGAACCGTTAGACATTTCTGAATCCTGGTCCTCCAAGTCTATGGCCATCTGTTTTACTGCCGCAAGTTCAACTTCACTAGCACGCACGCCATACGCAGTACCCGCAATGGAACACTTCAAATAATCCATCTGATTACAAGTCAAAGTTCCAGTTTTATCAGAAAGGATAGTATCTACCTGACCTAACTCTTCATTTAAATTTGATGTCCGTGCTTGAGCAGTATTACCAGTTTCTTCATCATACATATGTATGTCACGGTCAATGAACTTTGCTTGACAAACCTTCACAACCTCAATTGAAACATAGAGAGAAATGGGTATTAGATATCCATAGAGAATAAGAGCAGTGACCAGATGGGCTAGGCCCGACTTGGTAGGGCTTTTGGGATCATACAACTCTTCAGGATTCCAGGGTTCCATGTACCACCATTCTGGCATTTGAACTTTTGTCTTCACAGCAAAGCCAATAGAGCTCATCACTGAGATCAGGAGAAGCAGGCTGAAAAGAATGTATATAATTTTGTCCATTTTCTTTTCTATTTTGCTTCTTTTAGAAGGGGATTTTGTTGAGTTCTGCATGACTTTGCTATCAAAACCAGTGAATATGACAACTCCATATATGAAAGCCGTATTCCTTAGCTTTGAATCTCTAAGAAGAATCTGATTAGGATCAAGTGGATAAATCTGACAATCGTACTCAAAATTACCAATGAAGGTGTAAAGACTAGGATTTGGGTCTTCACATTTTATAGTTCCGTTGAAACCCTTAAAAGTCTCATCCTCATCCAGTCGCATGGTTACCTCCAGAGCTCTCTTCAGTTTTAAATTTGTCTCACCATCTAGGTTCATTGTCTCCACATAACCAATCCCATCATCATAATCAGTAGCCAAAAGCAATAAATCAGCTGGAAAAAATTGATCCTTTTCGACTTTCACTATATCCCCAACCTGAATGTTTTCCCATGATTTATGTTCAAAAACACCTTCCCCTTGATGAACTAGAGTTTTCCTGCTATTGACTTTCATGTCCTGCATAAACCTCTTCCAATCTTCCAAAGCTTCCTTGGCCATACTAATACCAACAACAAAGGCCAAAGGAAAAATCATGCTGACGGGAGTGAAGGGCGTAACAGGTGTAAGGGAAAGAATTGCAGCCAAAAGAAAGTAGATATTGGCAACTCGTCGGAACTGTTCAAAGAGAGCCTTAGGTAAGAATGTAATGACATTATACTTTGTAGTCGATATGTAATTTGAGCAATACTTTAAGGGCTTTTTCCGGTGCATGAGTGGTTGGTTGCAATAAACAATCCTCGAGTAACCGGGGCCACCTACTGAATGAGGGGCCTTGCCATTGTCGACACTCGGCCTTAGGCATGAGAATGGGTGAAGATGGCTTCTCCGGAGCCTTCCCCGTATCCTTCCCCTTGCCATTGAACCAACTCAATTCCAAGCACTTATAATTGGCTAAAAGCAACAAAGAAGGGCAGCCACGATCTTGACTTTCAGTGGAGTGCAAAGGTGCCAGATTTCTTCCTCTAAGGCCTAACAGTATTTAAAAAATGCAAAAGCAACTGGAATTAACATCTACCTGACGAATTGCAACATAAAAAACAACCATCTAATAGACAGTAACTAAACTTGATGCATTAAAATTCAAAATCGGTGCATTGAGGGGCAGACTGATACATCTGATGTTCAGATTTTTCACTCTGGAAAATATGAGAAAAAAATGCAAAAGGTATAAACGCGAAGGAACTCTTAAGAACAATCTACATCGGTCTATAACAAAAAAGGGATTCATTAAACATCATCAGGATCAACATGATCCCTTTCCCAATTAGAAACGCCACAATATGAGCTAAAATCATAAGGTCAACTCCCAATTTTCTTCAAACACCCAAACAGGAAAGAAAAAGTATCAGCAAATCGCAACAAACTGAAAAGAAATAATTTTTACAAGAATGGGGGAAAATTTTGCGTGTGTCCAGCTGAAACCTCAAAAGCCAATCTCTGAAGAGAACAACAATTCCATTATACTGCGTCTTTGACTCCGCATAACACAAGAAAACAGAAAGAAACCCATAATTCAAGAATGAAAACACAACACAGAACAACTTAAAAGACATTATAAAAAGACAAAAAGAGAAGAAAGATGGTACCTTAGAGTCAGGAGGCAGCACAATTCAAGAACAAATTTTGACAATGACCCATGAGAGGAAAACGGAAGAAACAAGAGCTGGTGTATTGCAGATCAACAAAGACGAAAAGGGTATGAACAAAATCCAGAGAAAGATTGTTTCTTTCAGGAGAAAGAAAGAACCAAGACAGAGAGAGAGATAGAAGAGAGGGAATGCTCGTGTGACAGCTATAGAGAGAGAAATTCTCTCCCCCTCTCCAATGTCTTCCCCATTTCTGCTAGCTCCCTCTCACTCTTTCTCTCTCTCTCTTTCTTTTCCTCTCTTTCCCCACCGATGGAAACCAGAATCAAAGCCAGGATTTTTCGGGGTACCTCGTCTTCAGAGTCCTCTGTTTCCAATCTTGTTAAATACGTTTGACATGTCTGTCTAAAGAAGTTCCTCTGTTTTTTTTCTTTTTCCGTTTGGCACTAATAGCAATAATTGTTTTTTTTTTTTGTAATTTCCTTTTTTTTCTTATGAAGATTCTCTTATTATTTATTCTTATTTTTATAATTAAAAATTATTATTTCTTATTATATGGTAAAATTCATAAATTAAACTTTATAATTTATATAGTTGAGTTTAATTAAAAATGTTAATTTTAAATTAAAATAAACTAATTTTTTAATAAAAGTTATATCAATGTGTTGGAAGTTATGGTTGGAGTTTGGTTCAACCGGATTGACAAATGGAGAGTTTCCAGCAATTTAGGAGTTAACTTCAGTCACATGATTTGATGGATTATACCAATCATTGACTAATTTTATATATTTCTTTTTCTCCTTATTTTTGCACAAATTTTTTGTATTTGATTTTTATTTCCCCATCCCACAATTATAAACGTTAAAAAATTAGGAAATTTCATACTATACTCAATTTTTTTAAAAAAATTTGGTCAAAATTCAACTTAACTTATTGTCATATCTAAAACTATTGTTTTAAGATAAAAGATTTAAAATACCAAAAGTTCGTATTAGAATGGCTAAAGATTGAAAAATAAATAATTTAAAATATGAATGAAAAAGAGTGTTCTTATTTATCTAGAGAAGAATTTGAAGTTTAATTAAAGAAAATATATAAATGTGATTTTAACAACAAGAGTTATTTAAAAAACTTGAACTAAAAAGTTAAAAACTGAACCAAAAATTTGACGATTCAAGATTTTTATGGTTCAATTAATTGAATCGGTTGAGTTTTTTTGATCACACAAGTTAAAAGCACTTGTCAATTTAATTGAGAGAAGGGTCTGTTTGGTTGGATGTTAATTAATGGAATGGAATAGAATAAAACGGAACGAAACGATTTATAATGGAATAGAATGTAATATAGTGAAAAGTTGTTTAGGAGGAATGGAAGGGTTCATAATCTAATGTAGTGAAATGTTGTTTGAAAGATAAATGGAATGAAATATAATATAAATAAATGACTGTTATACCCATAATATTAAAATGATTGTTATAAGAGGTTTAACAATATCTAAGACAAAAATTATGTTCAATTAAAAAGTCACACTTCAAGTCACAATCGTGATAAATAATTTTTTTATATTTTATACTTTAAAATAATAAAAAATTTAATAAACAACACGAGAAGAAGAAGAAGTGGTAGAATACGGAGAACGGAAAGAAAAATCTAGAAATGATAAGCTTGTTGGACGTAATAGATATTTGTATACATGATAAGCTTGTGGATCGTAATAAATGAATCTGAAGAAAAGTAAGTTATGGTTAGAAAAAATGATTGATATTAAGAAAAATTATTGAGGGTATATTAGATAGTATGTATTTATTAGTTTATATTCTATTATAAACTTCTCGAATTAGAGGTTTTTTATTTTCACTGTTTATGTATGATGAAATGGAAAGTAACATAAAATTCTTCGCTTTCATCTCATTTCGTTCTGTTTTATCATAAAACTTTCAACTAAACGATAAAAGTATATTAAATTACGTCATATTCTATTACCAACTTCTCAATTAAATAAGACTAAGTGTAAACTTGTATATATAAACAATAGATTTTGTACCTTTACAAGAACAAAGCTGATGGCCGACTTCGTATATTTTAATATTACTATTTAACCTAAAATAAGATCAAAAAAACCAAATTTCAAATATAACATTGTTTATACTGAAAATTGACACCTTGACTTCAAATTCATAACATACCAAATATCATTATGATACCAATTTATAACTCATAAAGACTCTTATAACAAATAAATATAATCAATTGCAGAAAAGGAATGGATAAATCCGCCATTAATGGTCATTACCGAAGCTTGTTGATGCTAATGACAGACTAGACATTGAGTTGCAATTGTTCTTTCTTCTGTCTTTACTTTGCACTTCTTGTGCTGTGCCAGGTACGTGTTTAAGTTGAATCATCATCTTTGAATCACATAGTTCTCATCGAAATTTCCATGATTTTTTTTTTCCCTATCAATTATTTTTTTGTGATGCGTTTAAAATATTAAACAAAATAGAAAATTATTTTTGGGTTTATCATAAAATATTATATTCTGAAAAGTGCAATGATTCAGGTTATTTTTGAATTTTACCAATTTTTTTTGACCCGAACCCCATCTTTCGAACTAAAAAGATATAATTTCAATAGTACAATTCTTTAGTCATTAAATAAAATAAGGTTATTTTACTTGATCCACTATACATAATTGAGTTAATGTTAATATAATAAAATGAAAATATAATAAAATAAAAAAACTTTAATGTAGTTTAAAGGTTGATCAATTTGATGGACGAATTTGAAGTAAAAATTGAGAGTCAATCTTAAAGCAAATGATAAAACTGCTTCTTTATGACCATAAAATTATAAGTTCAAATTACAAAAACAATTTCTTTGTAAAAATACGAAAGAAAAATTACGTATATTATGACTCTTTCTAAATCTCCACAAAGCAAAGAGCATTATACGCCGAATACATATGGACTTTTATTTTTAATTTGAGGTGAAAACTACAATATTTTGGCCCGATCTCCATTAGCTGTAGCCCGATCTTGAGTTACCGATCTTAAGTTAAACGATTCGAGTCTAATTTGTTTGAAAAAACATTTTTTAGTATAATTAACTAAAATGATGTTATTTTAATCTTAAATTACAAAATAAAATGATGTACGAAAGAAAAACTGCGTACATTACGAGCAATTGATGAATCGCAAACGTACGAGCAAAATTGTGAGAAATCGCGATAATAATCCAGACTGCAACTGCAATATTTCATCTGCATAACCGTAATTTAAAACCATGACTATGTCATAAGCAAACAAAAACTAAGCCATCGGTCCAATTAATAAAGACAAACTGGTACAAAATGGCTTCATTATATTTAAGTACACCTCTGGACAAAATGAACCTAAATGGAACAGTAAGAAGTCTAATAATCCCAAGGAAAGGAAAGGAAAAGATGGAAAATTTTACTGAATAACTGCCAACAAATCCAAGGAATGTGCCTGAAAAGTGGGAACAAGGCCATTCCAGGACACCTGCATAGAAAATTTACTGAAAAAGAGTTCTTGTCAAATGTTCACGAGCAGTAGCCAATGCTTGACTTATGGTCTGCAACATTGAGAGCAAAAAGGGTTAGATGAAGAAATAAGGTAAAAGGTATGGAGCAACTAAACTCTGGCCTAGAATCTGCAATTAAAGCAACTAAAGGAATTTAAAAGTTGCATTTGGCAATTTGATCTAAGGGTAGCAATGAGCTGGAGTCAAACTCGAAGCTCAAAGTTCAGGCTGGTCCGAAAAGCCTGAGCTCAATCAACCCTTAAAGCTTTTATTCATGCTCGGGCACAATTTTTTAAATTAAGGCCCGAGTTTGATTAAATTAGGCTTTGTCTGTTAACTTTTGGCCAGGCCGAGCCCGGACCCTTTTGCCACCCCAAATTTGATATTAGGTCCTTGTATAATAAAAGTTTAGATAAGTTCCCAACCTGCTCAGACAAAGGTGCAGTTGGGTCCATGCTATTGATTGCCACCTTTCCAGCAATAACACTGGCATCTGTTTCAAGTATCATTCTGCAAAAACAGAACAAATGTTTGAAATACAGGCAAAACATCTTGAATGTCATGAATGGATCAACATAAGAAAGCTACATGGCATCATAGAATAGATCCAAAAGAAGCTCAGTGGTTTCCGCTACAAGTTCCACTTCCCACACTAGGTCAAATCATGCTACTTAATCACTCACAACCAGCAAACCAAAGAAACTGATGATTACAATGTCAAACTGATGATTTTGAGAAGTAATGATGCGTACCCTCGTTCAACAATCTCATCAAGACACAAAAAGATAAGATCTAAATTCTCAAGTGCCTCTCTTTTGTCAACATTGCTCCTAAAACAAGGAGAAAATAGGTTAATGGGGAAGAGAACATAGTCAATTTGAGAATCAGACCATGATTATGAACAAAAATACCTCAAGAGAAGGGCGACTGCGTCAAAGAAACCTTGAAGAACAGCTGCCAAGATAAGCTCATTTTCATCATCACCTCCTGTCACATAAAAGTGGAGATCCTGGACAAACTTGTAGACTACAACGTGGCTGTCAAACATTGTGATCTCCGCTGCATATAACAGCAAATCAAGAATGCTATTCAGTTAACACGGCATTATCAATCTGCTACTTGAAAAAGGTTTTCAGCATTGTCTAAATTAGGAAAAATATAACGAAGATCCTTGACCAGAGTGCAGAGAAGGTAGTTCTGAATTTGACAAGGGTGATCGTCAGAATCAGCAAAATAATAAAGATCTTGTCTTTACAAAGTAACATAGCCCTAGCAGCCTCAAATAACTAAACAAGAATTGACCAATTGAACTTCTATAACATGAAACAAATCTAGTGATGCAACTCATAGTAATTCACGATACCTGATGTACCTTAGCACTTGCTTTGCACAAAATATAAAGAGAATCAAACTTGAAGCAAACATTAAAGTTGACAGACTGTAACTGTTCACCAGAAATCAGGACTTGCATTTTATTCCTAATAGTCTTGATCATTTACTATCAAATTACAAACTTGTATTATTATGAATCTCAATGGATACGTAAATTGTATAGAATACCACATGAAATGTCAAACAATTTTAGAAGGTTAGAAAGGGAAGAAGTCGACAACTTGGCATCAACCTTCTGTCCGTGCATTCGATTTCATCGTCTTTGCAAATACAGCTTTTTCAAAAGCTAACTTGGCACTATTTGTTGGCCAATCATCAGAGTAGTATTTCACAGCCACACGTTTCCCTTCAGAATCTAGCAGAAGAATGTTTTTAACCTTAGGGCATAAGTCCTGAAAAAAAATCACAAATTTAATCATCCATCACTAGGAATAGAAAGATACATGATCCCTTCAAATATCATTGGTAAAATGTGGCCATGTGGGACGAACAGTCAAGGAAGGCACTAAGGCAGAGAACCAATCCTAGTATGTTAAACCCAGAAAACCCATCTGAAATAGGAAGGCCAACTATCCTTTCCTAAATACCCGAGTTAAAAATCTGTTAACAAATGTCTCCTTACTAAGTTTATGGTGTAATACATCAACATAAACTTGAACCACTGCATAGTGCCAAGCCTAAAGTTCAATTTTAAGCAACAATTTCAGTATGCAAAATACTAACAAAGTTCCTTTAACGTCTACAATATATGCACATTAGAAGTCGAATAAAACAGTCTCCATACTTTATTTCCATATCCAATTCCAAATTAAGTAAAGAAAGGCACTAAGGATTCTTAACAACGAACAACCACAGAACAATAATTCCCAAGTCCCTAAGCAAGCCAATCAAACTAAAACAAAAAGGGATCTAAATGAACACATCGCCAACTATCCCACATAAGAAAAAAGGGGCATATCACAAAATACCCGCAAAAGCAATCTACTTCATAAACTTCTCCATCTTATCATAATTCAGTTTCCAATCCTATCAGACTCAAGACCACGCCTTTACCAATTCATCGTTGATCCAGGAAAAAGGAGAAACTCAAAGATTGAATCTTTACCTCATACCAACAAATTTCCAACATCCCTTTACCAACAAAGATAAAACACATGATATGTACACTGAAACTTCAAGATCTAAAAATGACTGCAATTTCTGAGTACATAATCTACGCTAAAAGACATCAGATTGAACACAAAAGAACATGGTATGTTTGTCATAATCTACGCTAAAAGACATCAGATTGAACACAAAAGAAGATGGTATGTTTGTTAATCGAAATTAAGATCCATAGAGGGAGATAGAGAGAGAATTACAGCAGAGGTAGAAAGAGCCATGATCGATGCGAGAGAGTTCTTCCTCTGAGGTGTTTGTTGCAGAGACTGTTCGGCTTATTTTTTCTTCAGCTCTATTTCTCCAACACGTGTTCTTTTTCTGTTTCTGTTTAATATGTTGTACGTTCATTTTATGAGGGTAATTTGGTAATAACAAAAATGATAATTATGCCAAAAAATAATTATTATATTGATTTCAATTTTTATGGTAAAAAATAATTATTATTCAATTTAATTATTTCAAATTTTGTGAGATCTGAAATATTTGAAAATATAGAAATCATTGCATCCCTATTATTTATAAAGGTCATAATTTAGGTTTGCTTTTTGTCAATGTCAATTAACTCCTCAAATCTGGGATGTTTTATCCAATTTTTTAAAATTATAATACTAAATGTGAGATCGATCAGGAGTAATACGAGTTTTTTTTTAAAACAAAGTACTGACAATCGTTATTCTTTAGATACGCATTAGATAAGTCTTTGGATTGATGCAATAGCTTGCAAATCACGCTAACACAAATTTTGTCCGATAGACTCATCGTAAAATGTAAGTAGGGGAGATTCGAACATTGGACTTTTTGGCTCTATGTTCTCCACTCCACCAACTCGAACACCCTTATGGGGCATAATATAAGATTTGATTAAGCCTAAGTTCTAACTTTTTGTAAAATTTAAATTTGAACCCTTTTAGTTAAATATAATTTAAATGATTAATTTTGGATTAATTTGTTTAATTTTTATAATTGATTGAATCTAAATAAAATTTTAAAGTTCCTAGACCAATTTGCCAATCTTGATTGGACATAATTACTTAATAATTAATCACAATTTTAAAGATTAAAATTAGAGTTTTAGTTCCTCAAGATTTTTTTTTTTTAAGTGTAATTTCAATTTTCAGATCCACCACTCAGAGTCAGAGAGCTCAGGTTGAATATTTTACAACAAATAAAATCTTCATGCTAACAAAGATTCATTGGAGCTAATATGAACATGGAGGTTTTGTACATGAAAAGAGAATTCTGTGAGGTTGTTGTCCTCCATCAAGGGCTATAGTAGGAAGGTCCACATTTGCATTTCCATCCTTCTGGCTCATAATTTGCGTAGTTAACACCCCAATGGGCATGAACTTTGCTGGTTGTGGGAACCTGAATTGCTTTACATGGTGTGCAGCCATAGCACTTGTGTTCACAGCTTGGTGGGCTTGAACCTACTTTGCCAAACCCTCCTGTGTATGCTGCTTCACTTGTTCCTGCAACTCCTTTTTCCATGATTTTGTTTCCCTTCAGGATTGGAAGTTGATCATGGTGTTAACTTTCTTGGCTTTTCCCCAACTTTCATGAGATCGTTTTGAAGAAAAGAAAATGGCAGAGAAAATAAGCGAGGTTGTGAAGCTACCTGCTTTGTGCCCACCTGAGAGACAGATTTTGACACCAGAGAAACTTGTGAAGACTCTTGGATATGGCCTGTCACTGATCAAGAAAACATTTAACATTATTACTTATAGAAGTCTCTCAGGATCAGAATGGTCCTGGATAAATGTATACCTTCAAAAACTAACGTCAAGTTCTAGTTCATATGAGGAAAGATGAGAAACTTCAGATTAAGTTATACGATAAGCAATTATCTGGGGATAATGAAAGTGGCTCTGGAAAAGTGATTCCTGAAGAATCTGATGCTAAGTACAGACAACTTCAGGAAGAACTGTGAAACCAGGGAGGCCAACAAAATTGTTTCGCTGCAACTAGGAAGGACGGTACATTGCATGGAGTGTTTTACGTTGTTAAAAAATGCGTCAACTGACATGAATTAGCATAGGTTACAAAACAAAAGATATAGAATCATTATATAACGAACCTGGAGGATTAGCTCCAACATCATCATTAGCTGCAAAATGTCTAGTGGTTGCAGAAGCCAAAGTCAATATTTGTAGTGCTAATAAGAAAAGACAGTATCTTGATCCCATCTGTATTAGGCTAATGATGATGGAGAAAAATGGTGTCAATTAAGGAGAGACAAGAGAGGAAGGCTTTGGATCACTCACACAGTTTTAGGAGTCCATGTATGATTGGTAAATATATATATGTCAAGGCAAAAAAGGGTCAATAAACTCATTCCTATTCCCCAGAAAGCAGCAAAGAAAGCCACAAAATTTTTCTTGGATTTCTCCTACTAGAGCTTGAGGTGTTGGCTTGCTTCACTGTCAAGTGATTGAAGTTTCTTGTCAAATAGTAAAAAAAAAAAAAAACTTCTGTAAGCTTTCTCTTCACTTGACAACTCACTTGCAAAACCTTATCAGCAATCTCTTCTCTCTATGTCCCCCCTTTCCATCTTCTTTAACTTTCAAGACAAGCAAATCTCTCACGCCCTTTCTCGAACAAGTTCAGTCTAGAGTGCTTGACAGGGTGGTCATTTTGCTCAAAATAACAGCTCCCTTTTCTGGGAGTCTGAAAAATCTGGAAGGGCCCACTTGAATCTCTGTTAATAATTTATCTTACCTAAGCCTAGCGGTCTAGACTGGTGACCCTCATATCCCTGCTAGTTTCATTCCTATACAAGGAAGAAAAGAATCCAGTGGCAGAGACTCGTATACACCAGTAGGAAAACGCATCAATTCTGAGACATTTGCAGGATTGCCAGGAAGTCATTAAATGAGTTAGTTAATAAATTAATTAAGAGTGTACAAGAGTCAACCTTTTTCACAGTGTTGGTAGGTGGGGAGTCCTCAGGATACAATCTGGTTCATCCATTTGTAACATCAAATATGATGGTAATTAAGAGTTTCTGGTGGTCCACATTACCCTGATAATGTCCGGATGGTGCACACTTCTTGAGTTATGCAATTCTAACAAGCACACAAATTACCCCATTCTTGTGATTGGTAACATCCTGGTACCAGCCAAGCTACCATGTATGGTAAGAGTTGCATTGAGATATGGTGAACCTGAGAAGCAGGCTCTTGCTTGTAACATTTCTTTCCTCAGCTTAAGAGTGTGTTGGTACTTGGTATTTTGGTTGATGATATATAAGCACAGTTAACTTTTTACTGTGAATGTGATGTGAGGATCAGTTTTCCAAAGTTGGAGATCTAGCAAGCTCAGAAATTTTGCAGAAGTATGAGTGAATTATCAGCAAGAAAGTGAAAAGAGGATAAATTAGGCAGTGTTTTTTGATATTTGTGTCGATTTGAGTGATTTGATTATTCAAACTTTCTTTCAGTACTTCCTTCCCCTACAAAGAGAGTGAAACAAAGCAAAGCAATGGACAAACCAAAGTTTTCAGCCTATGCCCATTGGCTCCATCAATCAAACTATATCTATATCAGTTGAAGCGAATTTGAACATGAGTGAGTAATAATTATTTTGCTAAAAAGGAAATGAAAAACCTCATGTTGCTTATCATTAATAAATCAAAACTAGATACAAAAACTAAGGAAAGCTCATGTGAATGAAGACCATGTGTCACAGAAGCATCCCCTAGGCTCATGCTACTATTCCAGTCAAATTGAGAACATAAATGTTTCTAATCCTGGTCTGGTATTTAGATTCAACGAAGACCTTTTCGGACTAATAAATGAAGTTATGACAGAGACAGGAACGGCCTTTAAGATGATTGTGTATAATAGTTCAGTTTTCACAATCAATCTTCACTGTCTAGAGATCAGGACCCATCTAAACTGTCATAAGGCCTTTTCTTGTAACTTTTATTATTGAAAATGAAAAGAAATCCATTCAAATTTACTATCTAATAATAAATCAAATAATTAAAAAAAGACTCTTCAAATTAACAAAATTTTGACTCAGGATTACCCAGTTCGTAGTTGCATGGAAACAAAGTTGTTTCCTCTTTCTAAGGGTAGATAGTGCATCAACTAAGGTAGTTTCATCTATACCCAAACCCCATCTGTGGAAGCTTAGTAATCAGTTCAAGAACAGTTCTACCTCTTTACATTGAACAATCTATGGTATTACACTTAACATACCATATGCCAAATATCAACGTCCAAAGAGCTTTGAAGTTCAAAATGTTGAACTTTCTGATAAGAACTTGAAAACTCAACATCAGAAAAAGAAGAAGAAATTAAAGGTTGCCAATGTATATATGAAAAACTGAAGCGCATTCTTTGCATTAATGTGAGACATTGCAGAGATATACATAATTTGGTATACCATATAATAGATCTACAAATTTGGGAAACCATCACATTAGACTTTTAGTAAAAGATCAGTCTTTTCGATTAACACTAGAACTACAGACCGAACTACAACATTTTCATAAAGAAACAAGCACATTATGTAAGTTGAAGGAATCAAGAATGGAACTTTCAACTTCTTCCATTAAATTTCACAGTTATGGAAGTTACGAAAACAAACACAAATTACATTCCAAGGCTATGTGGATGTGTCTTTCTTCTTTTCCTTATTAGGATGAATAGTTTCCGTAATAGCTTCCAGCTCTTCCTTCACTCGTTCAAACACATTTGGCGCTTTTACCTCATCTGTGGAGGTGTTCTCATCAATGTCATCGCTTGTCCCATGAGTTTCTTTGTGATGGCGAGGGGATTTGTCAGGATGCACCATTGCTTCAATCTCTTCCTTGGCTCTTTCAATCAAGTTTGGCCCTTTCACATCTTTTTCTTTCCATACAAAGCACAATAAAGAAACCAAGTCAATTTGCATCCGAATGGTAACTAGTTTTCCTCGGAAACAATTGCCAAAGATGTCCACTTTCCTTCAACCAAGTTCTCTTTTTAAGACACTCATCCAAATTATAACATCAATTCATCTCCTAGGACATATGTTTGAACAGAAACAAAACACAGAGAGTACACCACAGAAAAAAAGACAAATGGGATTTTCAAGCAACCTTCAGTCATTGAAAAGCTAAAAACTTTACTGAAGAAACACAATCCATATTCCATAAAAGCATCTCACATTGCTTGCATAAATGAAATATCATTCCTTTGCAAGAATCCATCAATCGATGGTGCTTTCCAACAAATTCAAAGATCAAAGCAGCAGCCCAAAGCAACACTCATAAGCTTCAGATGATAAACTATTACATGCAGATTAATATACCTGTTGGAGACTTTGATGGGTTTGGATTCGACCCTGCCATCGCGCTGCTCCTGCTAAAATTCCGTTTCACCAGTTCGAAGCTGATGCAGGATTTGAGAAACGAAAATTACGATCTTCCTGTCCTTTGTTGAGCAAAGACAAATCTTGGCCGTCGATGTAAGAGTTGCTGACGTCATGATAATCTGGACCTGCAAATGAAACAGGGCTCCAGTTCTTCTTATCCAACACGGACAAGGATGTGTTGATTTCCATGTAGGCCTAGTCAGTTTTTGCATTCTTGCGCTAGTTCTTATGCAAAACACTTATACTGGCCTGCATAGAGAAACAAGCCCAACAAAACCTTTTCATATCAAGAAAGTATATAAAAAAGAGTATTTTTTGCATTAAAATTTAACATTTTAAGACTTTTAAAAATAATCATAATATTTCCAAACTATTTAATTTTAACTTTGAACCTAAAAAATCTTTAATATTAAGATTTGATATATATTTAACAAAAATATTATAATTAAAAATACACCAAATGTTAAGTTTGACATTATACTTCAACTTCTAGTTGGGAATATAAATTTATGAGACTTAGGCTTGGTTTGGAGGAGTATTGACGGGTGATAACCTGCTGAAATCAATTTGCTGAAATAATAAGTACTTATTCTCAATAAGTACTTATGTGTTTGGGATTGTTGTGTTAGGTAATTGGTGAAACGTGAAACTAGATGTTTGGCAGGTGCAGTTCCGATTGCTGAAAAGAGATAAAATGACTAAAAAACTCATTGATTTAATAAACTATTAATTGTTGTATAAATAATTAAAATATATATATTATTAGTCATATAAATTAAAAATTATATTAAATTAAAATAAGAAAAATATAAATAAAATATTTCATAAAAATATATTATTAGCCATATAAATTCATATTATAAATAATAGAATATTAAAATAAAATAAAAATAAAAATAAAATCAATTTAGTAAATAAAATATTTCATAAAAATATATTATTGGTCATATAAATTCAAATTATAAATAAGAAAATATTGAATTAAAATAAAAATAAATAAAATAAATTTAGTAAATTAAATATTTCATAAAATATATTATTATTCATATAAATTCAGATTATAAATATTAAAATATTAAATTAAAATAAGAAGAAAAACGAGACGTTGGACTTGTTTTCTATTAGTTGAGGATATAGTGGAAATTAAATATTATCAAAAGGTTATTAATGGAAAGTAAAATTTCTTCCACAGAAGAAGCACTTTCCTTCCGTAACCCTCTTTCTACTTATCGATTTTTGTGATGAAACGACACTTTCTTCCAAACTCCGGTTGTTCACTCCCAGATTCAAACATGTGACTGCGTTTGAAAACTGCGGTGTGTAAGTATTTATCCCCATTGCACTGTAGGTCCAAACGTAGCTTTAGATCCTAATTTATTTTATAGATTTGATACTGAATCAAATTTTAAACCGGTTTGAAAAGTTCATTCAAATCAATCTAGGTTTCAACTTTGTACAAAATATAAATTTTAACCTGTTTATATGTGTACATGTATACATGCTTGGACCAAACTCCGACCTTTTTTCCAAGCCTACCTCAAAACCCCTCATTTCTTGCAGGAACCTTGCACATTTTTCATGGGGTTATTCTGATCATTGATTGGAGATGGAAGTTCTAATACACAATGTCATGTTCATACTCACAGAATGCAAAAACCTTCAGTTTGTTCATATAAAACAGCAGTATCACGTGATGGGATCACGCATGAATCACATTAGTTTCCAGTCCTTTGGCGTTGAGTGAGTGGAGACACAATCCATATGATTTTGCCTTCGTTGTTGACAACTCTTACGGCGTCCATTAAAAATGTGAAAAAAAATTATCGAGGAGTAGTGTGAAGGTATTCTCAGTTCTTTCAAGTTTCTCCCGCAAAATGCATTCGGTTGTCATTTATAGATGTGAAAATAGCATAATATACGTTGACAGGGTAGATCTAAACAAGAGAAACTTTCCATAAGAAGATGAACGGTGGCATTACCCTTCTTTTTGGCATTTCCAAAAGTCAGTTTGATAGGACTTACGTACTAGAAATAATGGAACATTAAACTCTTCCCAAGGCATTAATGCCTAGTCTTTTCTTTCTTTCTTTTTAATCAAATGCTAGTTAATAGCTATACCTACAAGCAGAAATTGAGTGTCGGTGGTAGTTTGACATTTTTTATTAGAATTTTTAATATGAAAAGTGTGTATAGTTCATTAACACGAATTGAGCTTAGGTAACTTATGGTCAAAATGATTAGAACTAGCACTACAAGAAAATCATGTAATAGCATCGGAATATTTCCGATGGAAAAAAATCCGTCGCTATTTACCAACGGAAAGTTCATATTCTGTCGAAAAATAGAATGTTTTACCGACGGACAATACCTCCGTCGGAAATACTGTAGGAAAAACTTTCGCCCAAAATCTCCGACAGAAAATAGCGACGCCAAAAGTCACAACGACGGGAAAAAATGCGAGAATCATTCCCGTAATTTAATTGCTTCGCCGATTTACCGACGGGAAATATACCGTCGGTATTTAGCTTTCATTTACCGACGGTCGAACATTCCGTCGGTATATTGTTCCGTCGCTATATCTTGAAGCAATATACCTACGGACACACCTTTCTGTCGGTACATTGTTAACAGACGTCGTCGTGTCGATGAGTAAAGGACGATACACCGACGGCATAAGGTTTCCGTCGGTAACTGTCGCCATCTTCTCGTTGATATAACTCTACTATACTGACGGAACGTCTGACGTCTGTTGGTAACTGTTTTATGAACAAATTTTACTGACGGCGTTAATTTTCCGTCGGTAAACTTACCAGCAAAACCTAATTTGCCGACAGAATAACTTATACGTTAGTATTTGAGTTTCTACAGTAATAAAAATGCCCGCTTTTACCGACGAAATGGTCTTGTCCGTCGGTAACTGTCGGCTGACGGGTCTTCTGGAAATCTAGATTGCCGACG
>JANZXR010000005.1:3807545-3830394 GCA_027575705.1 Erythroxylum echinodendron | reverse complement strand
TGAAATTTATGATTTAATATTAATAATATTCTTCATCATTATCACTTACTAATATATAACATTGCTTTTTTATAGGAACAAATACAGTAGACTATTGAGCGGCGGTCTCAGCAATCTGAAAATGTTGATGAGACTGACACTTACTTGGAAGCAGTTGGTAGTAGGGATCGTCGTGGGAGGATATTCAGACTAGGGTTATTTGCGAATACTTGTTATTCGCAATCCTCCACGTCGAGTACAGCAACATTTACTAGGCAGTCTAACAAGGTAGATGTGCTTGAGAGCACAGTAAAGACATTGTCCACTCAGTTGCAACAGACGTTGGAACATGTGCGTCAGTTGCATGAGACGATATCAGCGCAACAACAAGCATTAGATTTATATGCTCGTATGCGTCGGGAGATCGATGAACTGAAGGGCAAGGACAGCAGGCCATCGCTCCTACCAGATGATCTACCTGCTTCTGATCAGTAGTATAGTACTGGTCATTTACTTTGTATTACAGATATTATTGTAATGTAACGCTTTTATTATTAATTAAGATATTTTAATTTATATTCATTCATTAAAATTTTTATTTAATTATTTATATCTAATTAAATATATATTATTAATAAAATTGTTCGACGATTATAATTTAAATATAATGGAAATATATATTTTTAAAAAAATTAATAAATAGTTTTACCGACGGAAATATGCAAGATTTTCGTCGGTAATTGTTTAAGTACAATACCGTCGGTAATAGTTTCGCATTTGTCGACGGAAAATTTTACTGTCGGTAACTTTACCGACTGTATTAGAAATATTCCGATGCTAAATTTACATACAGGTAAGCCACCTATCGGTAATGTTAGCGACGGAATACATCGGACAGTCAGTAGCTTTTCGGTTGATTTTACCGACGGTTTATTTTTTCTGTAGGTAATTTTACCGATGGTACACAAACGTTCAATCAGTAAAGTTAGCTATGGCCGAATCTCGGACGTTTTTGACCGTCGGTTTATTCCGTGATAATGTTGTATACCGACGGAATATTTCTCGTTTCCGTCGGTATTTTCTGTCCCTAATTTACTATTTTCTTGTAGTGTAGTCATTTGGATAGTTGACCCTTACCACTTATAAATCCTTTAATATTTTTATGTTCAGTCAATATGAGATACTCTAATACTCCCCCTCAAGTACAACTGGGACTGGACATCCAGTTGTCACTTGAAATAAACGCAGTAGTAACCGGACTGGGTCGCTGGGACTGGACATCTAGACGGACAACTGAGAAATTAATAATCTGGACCAAATCTGCTCTGATACCATATTAGAATTTTTAGCATGGGCAGAGTGTAGAGTCTATTAACAAGAATTGAGCTTGAGTCAACTATTGTCAAAATAACTAGAACTAGTTATTTAGATAGTTGATCCTTATCACTTATAAACCCTTTAACATTTTCATGTTTAGTCAATATGAAGTACTCTAATATTTTTTGCTCATCTAATACGTGTGGTGTAGATGGAGCGGGAATGTCGCAGAGGGTCTATGTTTAGTTTCCTTTTATTGCAAGTTATTCTTATTATTATTTTAATATATTACGAAGAGTACTAGACTCCAGGGTTTTCTTTTCAGTTCTTTCCCTTGATGCCTTTTTTGAACCGACATGATTCGCGTTGCTCTTTCTTATAAATAGGGATGTAACTCACATTATTTCCTATGAATAAGAATATCCCCTGTTTCCTAAACTCTCTACAATTCTAAAACTTTAACTCTCCTCGACCTAGCCACTTCTCATCTATGTCGTTCTTCCTTCAACTTATGATCTAGAGTGCTATCACCACTTGGTAAAACTTTGCCAATAGGTAACATCATCTCAATCCAATTTTAGCAAGATTCAAGTTAAGTTGAACTTTTTTCTAAATTTCAAAATTCGAGATAAACTCAAATCTTTCAATCTAGCTTAATTTGGAACTCAAATGACTTCATTTTGTTATTTTTAAATTAAATCAAATAATTTAAAGTTTAAGTAATCTAAATTTTGAATAAGAAATTCATACTCAAGTTTGACCCACGAATTTTGAGCCAGTTCAAGCCTCGAGTCGAATATAAATTATTAATATTCTCAAGCATGGTTCAAATCCAATTCAACTCATTGCCAATATTAGTTAGTGGATCTAATTAAGTCATTTGATATCTAAAATTTGGAGTTTAAGTTCAATATATAATTCCATGTTCACTTCTTTTAAAGGTTGGTAAGCAAATCAATGTAAATAGATATACATATATAAGTGATTAGCTCTCAAAATGAGTCTTTTACAAAAAAGAAAGAGAAAGACAATTCATATCATATCTTATATTATTTTGAATGAACCAAGATCTAATATGTCTACATTGTTTTCCCTATTTATTGGAAGAGAAGATAATTCATGTCTTATAATATTAGCATTGATGGTAAATCTAGCTCGAATCTTAAAGGACTCACTTTGAATTTATCTTAAATTATTATTACAAACTCTAAAACTACAACTTTAGTAGCCGACCTAGCAGCAACTGATTTATTGAACCCTTAAATCTAGATATATCCAATTTCAATAGCCCTCTCGAGAAGGTTTGGGAGGGTAACGAACGAAAGAAAAGCCTTTCGAGAAGAGTTTGGGCTCAGTTTGAATTTAGCTTAAATATAATCAAATATTAAACAAAATCAAAATGCTCAAAACTGGAAATTTGATTCAGTTTCAATATTTTTAAAAATTTTAGACTGAAAGGAATTTTAAATTAATTTTTTAATTTAAAATTTATCAATTAAGACTTTGTTTATTAATTTTAAATCATATTAAATCGAACCCAAATTAAAATGTGAAAATATTTAAGCAAGCACGTTATAATATGTCTACATTCTTTTGTCCCCATTTAGTGGGTAAGGTAAGACCTTGTCTACACCATCTTGCACGACAGTTTAAGAACTCTAGGTTGGTTTCAGAAAATGTTATTAAGAAAAACGAAGCATACAACTAAACTCTCGCATGATTTCAATGTCTCACGTAAGACTATATTGTGTGATTTCAACGTTAATAGTGCTAGAACACGTCAAAGGGACAACACAGCAGACCGGAAGTAACATTATGGTCTTAAGAAGCACATCGTACATGGGACCAATCTCAGAAGAACAACGTCAAACTCGTTGACTAACTAGACTTAGTTTTTATACCCCAAAAAAAAAAAAAACATTGTTCAATTGAGTAAATGTCAAATTTAGACTTTAGGAGATTTGGGAAATTTAATTATAGTTTCCATTATTTTCAAAATAAAAATAATTTAAAAAACACAGTTTGTTAATTTCATTCTTTATAAAATTTCTCTTAAAGACTCATTTTGTTTACACTGTTGAGCATTGAGTTGAAGTTTCTCTAGTCAATATTCATTAGAAGCTTCCTCTTGAGAGATCATCATCATCTTTATTATAATAATAATTTAATATTTATGTTGATTATTTAAAAATAAATTTTGTATTAATTAAGAATAAGGCTGTATATTATTGGACCTCTTCAAAAATTCACGTCTTAGCGTAATTATTGGTTATTGTTGTTATTGTTGCTTTAATTTTTAATTAATTGTGATTGTAATTAATTGCAAAAGAACATGAAATAAGCCTTTCACAATCATAAATGGAATAATGATAAATTAATTTGACTAATTCTTCCTCTCATTAAACAAATATTGCCTTGAACTCAAAAGGTAAGTAAGGCGAAATGCATCAATTAATTAATGCTCCAACATTTATTTTTTTGAGATGATTATTATGTTCTGTAAGTTTGATTTGAACCCTTCAAGTCTAAATCCTCGTGAGCGCTCGTAAATAGTATTCTGTGTTCAAGTCACACGATGACATGACGTACTTTTAGATTCAACAACCTGCCATGAATGCTACTCATCATGTTCTTCTGCGATCTTTACCCCATTACGTATTTGAAGGTACCATTGGACTTCTTTCACTTTCTCAGGGTGGAATTCTAGATACTAAATAAATATATATATATAGGAATTGATTATCATCTTGGAGAACTATAATCAGGCAAAGTTCATCGTCTCATTTCCAAAGCAAACTAAGGGAAACATGAATAGAGTTACTGACAAGACAGCTACAGGTTAGACTACTCATGTTTTTGTCTGGTTTTTCATGTCATCGTCTGGTAGTGCTTGTGTATAATCTTCAATATTATACCCGAAATAACTTGATCATAATCAATGGTGGATGAGCCTATTGCATATGCGGTTCAGAGTCTTCTTACGTACTACGTAAAGTTCTGATATAGAAGTTTGGTAAAATGGCATATGATTTGTGAGCTGTAGTGAAATAAAAGGTCTTCGATTGTTCATGTTGTCTGGTTTAAACTAATTAAACTCGTCCCAAGTTGTTGTGTTTTGGTAATAAATGTTAGTTCTGGTCCGCATTCAAAATGCTGACTGCTGCATATAGTTTGTTGAGAGGAAGACACTTTTAGAAGTTATTGAATTATCCAGAAGGAGAAACTCGGTCTATATATTGGAAGTACTCTCACAGATTCAATCCTGAGTTTATTCGAACATTACTGAGCATTCCCATCTTGTAATTCTTGTGCATATTCTTGTGCATAACAGAAGCGTTCTGGATGTCTTGTTCCTTGGTTAATCGAGAACTCATAAGCACATACATGGCTCTTGGTTTGGCAGATTCAGAACATGTGAGCTCCATTAATGTAGCAGAAGCAGAAGAAGGAGGAGGAGGAGGAGCAGGAACTCCAAGATTCAGGACAAACCAGAGCCTGAAAAGGAAACCAGCAAACCTGAACCTCCAAATGAATTGCCTCTCATTTAAGAATCTAGCTCCAGAGAGAATCAGCTTAGAGTTTTCTGACAAAGTGGATGCTACTCGAGTCCGTTCACACCAACCCACAAGCATGATTCCTCCATTGACAAGGCCTGCAAGCGAGCTTGAAGCAGCTGCAACTGAGTTGCAGAAGGCTTACAGGAGTTACCGGACTCGCAGAAAGCTTGCAGATTGTGCAGTTATTGTAGAAGAGTTCTGGTTTGTTTTTCTTAGCAGTCATTTCTCCATTATAATGAACACTTCCTGCTTTTGTGCTAATTCATTTTTTAAAAAGGTTTTAAATTGCAAAATTATACTAATTAGACAAGATAGAATCGTGATTATAGAAAATGTAAATCAATAATTTTAAATATTTAAACAAATCTAATTAACACTAAATGCTCATAATAGAATGTAAATAAATAATTTTTTCAAATTCATGTTTTATAATGGATACTAGAATAATATTATGAATATATTATAAATTTTATTAGCACTTATGTTTAATAAGTCATTTAGACACAGCTTCTCTATTAGATAGAAGTAAAGTTATGTATTATTGAACCTCTTCAAACTTCGCGTATTAGCAAAATTTTTATTCAATATTATTGTCGTTGTAGCCCAGACTGTACCAAAATTCAAGAATGTTCGAGTTTTAGTATAACTTATAGATTAGTAGATAATGCATTCAGAACATAAAAGTCATAATTAAATTTCTTTCTTAACTAATGCAACAATAACATGAATTTCTCAAAAAAAGAAAAGAAAAGAAAGGAACTGAATTTTCTAACAAGTTTGAAACTTTCTTTGCAAACTCCTTTTCTTGTTCAAGGTGGAGGGATATAGACTGTAGAGCTCTAATGGAGTGTTCATTCTTTGACCCCCATAAATCAGAAACACCAGTTTCTCGATGGGCGAGAGCTAGTACTATGGCAGCCAAGGTACTACCTTAGGTACTCTGAAAAGGACTTGAATAAATATTTATATGTTTTTTTCAGAGACATAATAATTAAAATTACAGACAAACCCTTTTGTTGAATATGGATTTTGGACTGTTTCAACTCTTTTTCAGACAAAACTTGTCTCCTCTGAACCAGATTTCTTTTTCCTTTGTCTCTTGACGAGGTCATCATTCAATAACAAAAAGAACATCATCCTTTTCAACACATAAATGTGTGATGTTGTTTTCTGAACATTATATGTCTAACTTGACATACAATGTTTCCTTCTTTATTGGGTAATAGCTTGGAAAAGGTCTGTGCAAGGATGAGAAGGCTCAGAAGTTGGCTTTAAGACATTGGCTTGAAGTTGTAAGTAGTTCATATAAGTTAATAATGGGGTTAATGAATAATTTAATATTTTTTAAAATTTTAATTAATGTTAAATTGTACATTAATAATTTAGAACTTATTAAAAATTGAAAATTTGGAGGTAAAAAATTCAGAAATTATTTTTATTGAATTAATATTTTTATATTCAATAATATTTTTATGGAAATTGTGTTTCATCAATAGATCGATCCACGCCATAGATATGGACACAATCTGCATTTATACTATAATGTGTGGTTTTCTAGTGGGAGCTGCCAGCCATTTTTTTACTGGTAAGCAACATAGATTTGTCTCATAAGATTCCTATACGTTCTTACAATTTCATGTCGTGTCTCTTCCAGTTACTTTTCCTTAACTTTGACAAATGAAATAGGTTGGATGTTGGAGATGGTAAAGAAGTAAACCTCCAAGAGTGTCCAAGGATGGAACTACAACATCAATGCATCAAGTACCTTGGAACTGTAAGACACTTTTCTCCCATTAAAACCTACCTTATCAATTGTTACGGATTGCGGTTAGGAGTTACTACGATTACGATAACGATAATTACGGACGATAATGAGTTTGATTGTTTGCAGAAAGAGAGGGAAGCTTATGAAGTGATGGTAGAGAGTGGAAAGCTGGTGTACATGCAAAGCAAAGTGCCTGTGGAAACTGTGGAGGGTGAGAAGTGGATATTTGTGCTAAGTGCTTCAAGGACAATGTACGTTGGGAAGAAGCACAAGGCCTTTTTCCATCATTCCAGTTTCTTAGCTGGTGGAGCAGCCATTGCTGCAGGAAGATTGGTTGCACACAATGGAGTTCTTGAGGTCAGTCAGTCTCTTTTCTCACGTTATGATCCGACTTGTGTTTTATTTTATTTTGTTGGTTCTTCTTTATTTTCATGATTGGTTTGTTTAGGCTATTTGGGCATATAGTGGCCATTATAGACCAACAGAAGAGAGCTTCTCCTGGTTCCTCAGCTTCTTAGAGAAACAAGGTGTAGACTTGACAACTGTTGAGGTACAATTCAGTGATATGAACTAATATAGACACCAAATCATAGGATTCTTAACGTTTCTTGTTTTTTCTCTTCAGAAATGCCCCATGGATGATGACATACCACCAACCAAAGTCGTCATTGAACAGAATATCAACAAAGTAGATCCACTCATCGATTCAAAACAACATCCTATTGGGACAAGAACAAAAGATAAGTACTGTTTCACTCGTAACACGTTAGCAGTAACATCAGCAACGTTTAATCGTGACACACCATCACTAATAACAATGACGAACAAGGACAATGCATTGCCACGTAAATGGGCAACTGGGGCAGGACCTCGAATAGGGTGTGTGAGAGAGTACCCACCAGAGCTACTTTTGAGAGCACTTGAGCAGGTGAATTTGTCACCAAGGACTAGAATTGGAGGTTCAGCTAAATCTGACGGTCCAATTCCATCTCCAAGGCCTAGTTACAAAATCCACCTTTCACCAAGACTTGCTTGGTTGGGACTTCCAAGCCCAAGGGTCCATGTTTCTTCTAATGCCAAGCAAATTCCTAAAGCTTGAAGGCTAATCATAGTTTTACCATAGAGCACTTACTAATTTGAGAGAAAATAAAAAACGAGAGCTTTTTTTCTTAAGGTATTTAGAGTTGAAGCTCCAAAGTTATGGGAAGGTTTTGAGAGAGTATAGTTTTAATGGTTAACATGGGACTATAGTTGGAATAATTCAACCCAATTACTTGTTCTTTCAATTAGGGTTTTTGGACCTTGATTTTGGGGTCCTTTGCTTGTATTACATTCTTTTATTTACTTTTAAGGGCTTAGCAAAGAGTTTATTTTTAACAAATTAGTGGGATTTTTTGGTTACAATATGCATATCTCTCAAATTTTATCTTTATTCTAGTTAAATTCATGCTATGGTCTTCCCTTTAAATATTTTATCCTTTTTAAAAAATCTATGGAGTGTATAATAAAATTTAGGGTTTAACAAAATTAATTTAAAATAAATTGGAAATTAATAAAATAAAATGATGATAACTTAATTTAATTTTTAAACTCGACCCAAACAAATTAAATTTGACTTAAATTAATAATTAAAAATCAGAGGCTACAATTGAATTCGAACACGACCCGGCTTGACTCGAGGTCAATGGATTATGTCTTAGTTGACTGGCTGCATATCTGCTTTTTTCAAAATTTAGCCCAACCTCAAGCACACACTGAAGCTTGACAACTATTATAAAAAATGACATCATTTTTTTAAAAGATGTTGTTTTCTCAAGTTAGGCCAGGGCCTATAAGAAGATGTCTGCTATTATCTCTATTAAAGATAGCTGTAATAAATTATTTGTTTGTGTCAGATTTAATTACCTGAATTCGAGTTTAAAAGTTGTGTTAAATTGTCGTATAAATAATATTGGATTAGGCCACTTTCAATGTTCACAGTATATTTATCTTTTTTTTTAATCTAAGTCTTAAAAAATGAGTTTTTTTTTTCCGAAAAATTGAAGACTAGAAAGAAATTTTTTAAAAAAATCAAAGATTATGAGATTTTTATAAGATTTCTTAAATTATGGGGGAGGTTTATATTTTTCCCCATTTATATTATGATTCTTTTTGTAAACTATTGTAATAGAAATTAGAAAAACAGTATTTTAAAAATTTTGTTAATAATATTTTTAATATGCATCTTTATCATAATATACTAAAATATTTTAATTTTTAAATTTTAACAAAAATAATTTAATGTTAATTTTCTTTCCACGTTACGTTAGATTAGTATTCTTTTACTACGTGGCTGCCATATATTATATTTATTTCACGTTTGTATTTTTATTATCTAATAAATTAAAAAATCAAATACTTTAAAATAATTATTTTAGGATTTTGATTTTTTTAAGTTATTAGATAATAAAATTTATATGTGATACAAATACAATATGTGACATTTACACGAAAATAATAATGATCTAACGTGTAGAGATGACAAGAGGCCAGATTAGGCGAACCTAATTTTTTTTATTCGTTTAAGAAAAATAAAATAATGTTATTTTGCATTATAGGACTTACGTAGTCTGAACTCATCTTGACGCCTAACTGACCGACCTAAGAAAATCGTGCCCGAAACCCAATCAATCCAAACCTAACCTAATAACTTCAGAGGTGGCCGGGTCGGGTATGGGTCCTTTTACCATCTTTGTTGATGTGATTTGTTACGTGATATATACTAATGGACAACTAACTTTGGACTATTTTTCTCAAAAATAAAAATTAAAATATTTTAGCCTAAATTTTTAAATTTGAGTTAATAATATAATATTGAGAAACTTTTGAAAATTTATATTATTAAGCTAAAAATTATTTGAAATTAAAAAATATACTGAAGACTTGATCCTGATCCATGTTGAACCACACTACTTTGATTAATCACCAAGAGTCTTTGAACCTTAAAAAAGAAAAGAAAAGAAAAGAAGTCTCATACCTTCTGTATCCGTTATGGCTTTTTTCTTTATAGTTTCAAATTTTCAAACTTCTCAAACGGCTTTCTTTTGTGTCCTCTCTAATAAGACAACCAAATCCCAACGCCATTAAGGCACAATCTTCCATTGCACTGTGCGTCCTTCTCTGATCTGCTGTAGAAGTTGTCTGGGTCATCAGAAACATTTCTCTTTTTGGTGGTTGAAGGGTTGGTGATTTTTCCTTTTCTGTTTCTAATTGTAAGCTCAATGGGTGGTTCTGGGAAATGGTTCAAATCGCTATTGCCTCTCAAGAAGCCATCAAGAGTCGACCAGGTAATCATTGAACTCAAAGAAAATCACTTACCCATTTGTTCTCTTCCGTTTTGGTTTTGATTCTTATGCTCTGTTTTTTGCTGTGTTAAAGGAAAAACAGAGTGACACTAAGGAAAAGAAGAAGTGGAGGCTATGGAGGACCTCATCGGAAGGGATAATCTCATCCTCTTCAAAGGGGCTCAAAAGGGTTTACGTAGAAGGATCAGAGTCGTTGGATTCTTATTTTGTTGTCGACGAGTCGTTGGCTGCTGCTATGGCTACTGTTGCCAGGGCTGCCCCAAGAGATTTCATGCTGGTCAAGCAAGAATGGGCTGCCATTCGGATTCAATCGGCTTTCCGAGGACTATTGGTAAATTGGGTTTTTGTTATTCTGCGAATTTTGATGCTATATTGTGTTTGATGCTTAGCAATTTGTTAAGAAGTTTAAGTCTTTTAGTCCGAAATCTCATGTATGATTGGGTTCCCATGTTCCACTTATTGTGTTTGAAGGTTAAATGGTTACGTTTTGAGACATAGTCGGCTATTAGTCAAAGATAGTAAAGAAAGGAATTAGAATGGATGGTGTAGAAGGTGAAGTTTCTGGGTGGGTGGATAGAGAAATGAAACCTATCTGAAATATCAGAATCTAGTTTTCAGTTGACGATTTCTTATCCAGCTAGAGAAGTTTCATAGTCTGATACAGATATGGTGGTGGTGGTGGTATATAATTGCAGGCAAGGCGGGCTTTGAGGGCCTTGAAGGCTGTGGTAAGGATTCAAGCTCTATTTCGCGGTAGGCAGGTGCGAAAGCAAGCTGCTGTAACACTGAGATGTATGCAAGCTCTTGTTCGCGTTCAGGCTCGAGTTAGGGCAGGGAATGTGAAGATGCCTCAGGGAGGCAAAGCTATGGATAAGTTTTTGGATGATTACAGCAGCCTGGATGATCCCACCAAGCATGCAGAGGTAATAATAAAGCTAAAAACTCCCTGCTTTTAGTTCTTCAACATACGTGGTAAGAAGCTGAAGTTCGCTAAAAATTTCAAAATTTTCAGGAAGGATGGTGTGAGAGTCCAGGAACAGTAGAGGAAGTTAGAGCAAAGTTAAGAATGAAGCATGAAGGAGCTATAAAGAGGGAGAGAGCGTATGCTTACTCCGTTTCTCAACAGGTAATGAAGTTGAAAAAGAATCGAAAGTCAATACTTGCCCTTTTCTTTGTTTTGGCTGGTTTAGTTAATGGAATGTGTGAAGAAGATGAATTGATGTTGAAGAAGGTATAATTTAGCTACTAGCTACCACAATTGACTTGTGTGCAAGCCTTTGTTTCTGTTGTTTAAGTGTCCCATGTATTTTTCTGCTTCCAGCCTTCAAGATCATGTGCTAGTCCAAATAGAAGGACAAAAAACTCAGCTTTCTCGTACAAGGATCAGAGGCTTAGTAATGATGGCCCTGGAAGGAGCTTATTAGAACGTTGGATGGCTGCGAAGCCATGGGAAAATAGATTGATGGAAGAAGAAATTCATACAGACTTACCAGGGACTTTCTTTCCTAGGAAAAGTGAAGAAGGTTCTGCACATTTTTCTGAATATGACACAGTAAAAGTAAGGAAAAACAATGTCTCAACGAGAATTCATGCTAAACCTCCTGAGATCGGGCAAGCTATTCAATCATCTTCGGCCCCAAGTTACAAATTCATTCATGATGAGAGCTCAGACTCAACTTCTTCTACATCATTTTCTCCAATTCCAATGACCAGCAACACCATAGAGGCGGACAGGGTTGAGGAATGTTCTAGCCAAAAGCCAAGCTACATGAACCTGACAGAGTCAATTAAGGCTAAGCACAAAGGTTGCAGCTACTATCCTCACAATATGAAAAGGCATTTTCTGGCAAATCAGCTCCACATGAGGCCAATGACACTTTCTGATGGAGACACAAAAACAAGTGTGAGCTCAAATCCTTCGGTAGATCTCTGCAAGGACCTTTACCCGACACAACCATTTCGTAGGCATGATGAAATTCGAACGCGGCTTTACTAAGCAATACCATTACTGCTTCTGCAAATCGAGTTAACAAAGTTTTACATAAGTTCTTGGTTCATGTATCAATGACTTCAACTACTTGTTGCGCCCTTTATGGTTCTGAACCATTCTCAAGTCATAGAGATCCACATTAGAAGAATTTGTGCTGAAAAAGAGCATTTTCAATCTGAATTGGTGATTGGATATGTTTTTGAATCAGGTTGTGTCATATGTTTTGGAATGACTCTGGTAATGGGATGAAAATATCCTAGGAAGCTTGTAAAGTCACAGTGAAAGACTTGCTCATTTATGTTTGTGATTTTTGACTTTTCAGTGCAATCAAGATTGTGGAGTTCAATACATACAACTAGCTTGTGTTCCCTGATTTCTTTTATTATAGAAAAGATTAAGATTATTGGCTTAGTTTATATAATTATCTAGGGAATATTTTCACACCAAATCCTCTGTGCCCAAAAGGGTATTCTAATACTGTTTTAGTCAATTTCATCCACATATTTGTGTAAGTCCCACATAAATATATAAATGAGATTTAATAAAACATGGTGAAAACTGGTTTACGGAAACAGAAGATCTGGTCCGACTATTTAGTAGATAAATTATGTTGGTACACAACCAGTTTCTTGAAGTTGGCAAGCTCTTTGTTAGAGATCTTGGAGCCAATTAGCATGATTCTATGAAGTATTTCGTTAAAGGATTGATCCTAATAAACTAAAAACAGATGAGAACATGTTGATACAAGTATGAACTAATAATACTCATTCCTGACAAGCCTAAAGATCTCATCTTGTAAAGAGATTCCATTATGCAACATCCCAAACTTAAACACCAGCCTCAAAACGGTCAGTTTTACATATATATGTATGGATGGCAAAAAGGCTTCGACCACTTCAAAGTCCGACTTGATTGAAGTTTAAACCATGCGAAAGATTTGGAGAGTCCACCTCATCTGATATCCAAATTTTGGTTTGAATTTCGATCTATAATTTGATCAGACTTTGATCGAACTTGGACCTATAAAAGAATTCCAAAGAACTTAGATCTGGCTCACTCCATTGTCGTCTCTTCACTTGAGCGCCCGCTATGTTCTCTTGGTCACATTTCACGAGCAAGCCTGTAGATTAGAGCATTAACCATGGCTACTTTTAGCTCAAATTTCTAGTCAATTATTCCTGCGCCTACCATATATTCCTGACAAAAAAATGTAAAACATAAGCCATGTGACATTCTAAATCTGTCATTTTCTGATGTTTTCCGACAGCTATGAGTTCAAGGAGAATAATATAAAGATACAGGAGTCCTAAACATCAGCTTCAAACTCTGAGATGGTATGGTAAACTAGGAATAGTAACAGTAACCGAATAACTTTCTTTTGTACAGTAACTTGATAAGATATGACATGATTTGATTAGGGATCGTTGAGCTTTATGGCTTGGTACTCGGAGAACCGTACTTAAACAATGATTTTGCCTGGAATAATAGCATAATTAGACACTGAATGATCATCATCATACGGTCAACTTTCATGTAAATAACTATTTATGATAGATATAAGAGCAATCCATCAAACATTATGGTCCCGTCATTCACGCTGAGTGCCACAAAAATGAGCTGATTAATCATTCTATATTGTCTAAACAAGAGAAAGGAAAGGAATAATATGTACTAATGAGTTTTGAGAAAGACTACACAAAGAAACAGTTCGTGGGTCAATTTCATAACTAAGAAAAACGTATTTATGGAAGTTTTGTGCAGTGTCTTTGATCTGTTAAAAGTTTTTGACTTCCATTGCATGGCATGACCTATGAGCTCTCTCAGGAAGGGGTCTTCTCATAGGAATTCGAACTAACCAAAATGCAGAGGAAATTTTGTTGGATTTCTATTAGGTGGGGTATCTTGAAATGGAGAACAGAAAAGGGTATCAGATGCTTTCTTTGAATTTCAGTAAATAACTGAACTTTCTTTCATGGGGATTGCCACGAAGAGAAGGAAAGTTCAGTAGGTCAAGTGGGGTCTTTTGGTTTAGCTTTTTCCTCGAGTAATTTGAGTAGGGACACTGATGTTCATATAAAGAATTTTTTGAGTCTCCATGTACAAGAAAATTTATATGCATCTCTTGAACAAATTGTTCTTTTTTTTTTTTCTGCACTACCAAGTTCCATTCTTTTGATTTCTAATGGAGTCAGCCATTGTTTTTTTCATTTCTAGGCATGCAAGGAAGCTAAATTAGGAGCCATTGCAAGAGGACAAAAGAAGAAAAAAACAGCAGAAAAATATCAAAGATGAGCAGCTGCAGAAAAAATGCTGCCACTTCAGTATAGAAATGAAATGAGGATAGCTGGTTAGAAATGAGGATCCTGCAATCATCATTTATACGGAAATTAGGCCTTGTAAACATCGTCTATATTGAACTTATCTCTTGATTATGAAGAGTAATTTATGTTACCTAATCATTTTGATCATCACAATCAGAAATTATTACATTATAAGCTTGAAAAAGATAACATATCCCCGTCATTTCTTGTTTATTTAAATGTTCTTGAAAAATCCCGAATCAAACGAATTCATATCAAAAAAGGAAAATAAAAGCGAAAGATTTTATAAATTTATAAAAAAATTATTAATTAACGTTCAATTTTTCGTGTTAACCGTAAATTATAATGTATTTTTGACCATTCAAAGGTTTTATTATTTGGATTAAGTACATAATAATGTCTAATCCAAACGAACATCGAAGAACAGCATACAGACTCTATTCCTCTCAAAAGAAAAATATGTGAGTGACAATGACTCATACCAAAACCAATCTTCTCTTAAGAGAAGACAAAGACTTGACCTAGCCATTTCTTGCATGTACTTGCAATTGATACCTCAATATAAGCTGGGAAAAGACAAATTTCATACACAGCCAGTGTCCTCTGATGGCTCACCAAATAAAGCAAAGCAGTCTGGTGCTATTAATTGTTGCATGTGCAACATTAAATCAAAAGAATCTTGTTTGGTCTTCAGTTTCTTCCATCACAAGCATTGCCACCTTTTTTTGCTTTCAGAAGCAAGCCTGGTTAATTTTTCTTATTTTAAGATTAATTTTACCTTTATATTGGGAAATTATATTTAAAAAAAAAGCTTTCAAAAGTACTCTCAAACTCAAAACAAAATAATTTAATTTAACTCAATCTAATAATTTATTATAATTATATTAAATTATTAATTTATTTCAAATTGAATTGTTTCGAATTGCATCTAAGAGATGAATTATGTTGACATATTAGCTATATTTGATTAGTTTAAATGGAAGAATCTTTTTAGAAAATTAAAAGTTAAAAGCAATTTTTTTCAAAATTTTATAAAGTAAAGGATTTAAGAAAAAAGATTTTTCTTAACTCATAAGGGGAATTATATTTTTTTATCTTAATATTTATTATTATTACTAAGTAATGGAAAAAATTGAATAAAATTTAGCTCAAATTTTACATTTGGGTATTAATTAATGTGATTAATTAATAGTTACTGATGATAATAATTATTATTAAATACCTTTTTTCTTGATGACATTCAGCTAACATCACACAATAATGGCTAGTCTAATCTATACTTACCTCGAGAAAACCATCTCTAAATTGCTTACTTCACAATAATCATCTGTAAAGCAAAACATTGTATGTAAAGCTCATTGCTTTCATCATTCACCAGTTTTAATTACAAAGTCCAAAGTCCTCCGTGCACCTAAAAAGGTTGCCATTAGATTCTCCACCTTATTAGTATAGTGTTGATTCCTATTTCATGATCATTCTCTCTTCCTCGTGGAAAATGCTTAGAATAGCCTTAATTAATCTGTTGGCTATGATGTAACTTTCATTTCTGTTCCAAATTATTGTACTTTGCTATTCTTTTCTTGTTGACAATTGTGTGAAATTTCATATAGTAAGTGTTTAAAACCTTACTCACAATAGTTCAAGACATATTCGGGTTTGATCAAGTTAACCATTTTGAGCAAAGCTATGATGTAACTTTCATTTCTATTACAATCTAATGTAGTTAGATATTCTTTTCTTGTTGACATTAGTGAGTGCCAAAAAACCAAAACAATTTAGTGTAATTATCGCACAATCCTTAATTTAAAACTTTGGTCACAATAGCAAGATATCTTAGGGGGTACGACCAAGTTAACCATTTTAAACAAAGTTGAAGAAGATTGGTATGTAGTCCATAAAACAAGTTAGTGCAATAAAGATTAGGGTTTGCAGAAGCTATTTAATTTGCTTTCAACTCTCATATACCTAGCTAGGCACTATACATGGAAGGGTAAAGTTTTGATTTTTGAAGCATTTAGCCATTTGAGGACCTTTTCTTGGTTACCAAACTTGAGAGCTATTTGCTTTGAATGGTGATTTTAGTAAAAATTAAAAAGGGATTGTAGTTGGGTTTGCCCTTAAAAAAAGAAACAATGTAAATATTCACTAGTATACCTTCTTGTCCATATTTCACATCTCCTATCAAGTAAAACAACTGTATATGATATCACTCATATTTCTTAGCTTTTACTTCTTAATCTAAACATTGAAATTTTTGTCCCACATGACATGACATGTGTTAAAAAAAAGATAAAAGAAGAGATAAAATAATTTATAAATTTATAAAATACAAGTAGTAATTAACTCTTAACTATTCTTTTCTTAATTTAGTTTTTTAGCTATTGCATTTTATTACCTAAATTAATTACTATACTCAATGAGTAAAAAATCTAATTAGCTCGATCAGTTCAATTAGACTTAACCAATTTCCTAATCTAGTCTACCTTAATGACTTTTATTATTAAAAATTGATCGATTTGTTAATTAACTAGTCAGTTTTTTTAAACTAATCAATTTTTATAAACAAAAAAAAATCAGTAGATTTTTATTTAACAATCTCCTTCTTCAATTAAACTTCAACTTCTTCAATAGGTCAATTTTAAGTTCTTCAACCTTATTTAATCTTTATTATATACCGATGGTATGATAACAATTAAATCTTTAAATCTTAAGCATTTTATCTTATTAATTTAATAGTTGATTTAATTTTTAAAATATTGTCAACCAGAAAGGTTATTTCACCAACTAATTACTGTGTTAAATATGTGCATAAGGTCATAAAAATTCTATAGAAAAATTACCTAATCTTTAAAATTATTAGAAATTGATAATTTTAAGTTTTTCCAAAAAAAATTTTTTGATTTCAAATAAAAATAACAATATAAGTATTAGACATAGATTAATTAACTATTAATAATATGATAACCTAAATAAATTCTTAATTAAACCTGACTTAAACTAATTATATTCAACATAAATTAATATTGATTCAAATTTTAATTAGCTAAGTTTCAATTTAAGAGCTGAGTTAAATCGTCACATAAATACTATTTTATTAGTATAAATATAATATTTATATGAAAATTAAAAACTAGAAAGTTTTTTTTAATTCTATAAAATTTTTAAATTCTTAAAATAGAAAGGAAGTTTATATCTTTTCCTCTGAATTAAACAACTTATTTGATTTTAAATATCTGACATGAAATAATACACTCAAAACAAAGTAGGATAAGTTCAAAGAGATAGACCCACCACCGTGCATGGTTGACAAATGACAAGTGTATAGACCATTTGCAGACCCCACAGGTCACTGCCATGAAAGAACAACATAGAATTAAACAAAATCCCATTATAAGCCACACAGCTCTTCAAGGATGATTCTGCAGCTTTTTTAGCTTCTTGCCCACAAAAAAACCCTAGTCACTGGGCCACCATAATAGTACAGGTCTCTAACATTTACTTCTTCTCTCAGTCTCAGTTCCATGTACTACTACTCTCTCTGATATCATGGCTTGCTGTTTCTGCAATCATCATCTCATGTCATCACCATTTCCATAGTTTCTTTCTTTCCTTCTGTATATCATTTCTTGCTTCTTGGCTTTTTCTTTGTGGGGTTCTCTTCCTTCCGTCTTGTCAACCTCTTCAGATCTCTTTGTGCTTAACAGTTTACAGAACAGGGAAGATTGTGTAATCTCTTTCTCTTTTTCTTCTTCTCTACCTGTAGGCTCTTTCGCTTCTTCTATATCATACTGACCTCTCTGAGACAAAGATAAGCAGAAATGGGGCATCACTCTTGCTGTAACAAACAGAAAGTCAAGAGAGGGCTTTGGTCACCTGAGGAAGATGAGAAGCTCATCAACTACATTTCTACTTACGGACATGGTTGCTGGAGCTCAGTCCCAAAACTTGCAGGTACCCCTTTTTCTTTTCTATTATTGTACACTCAAGTTTCTCTTGACTGTTTTAGGTAATGGCCCGAAATATCACAAGATTACAAAACCCTTCTCCTGATCCTTCTTCTTTCCCGTTTACTTCTTTTTTCTTGGGAATATGATTGTTTCGCAGGGTTGCAGAGATGTGGAAAGAGCTGCAGATTACGGTGGATAAACTATCTCCGACCTGACCTGAAGCGTGGAAGCTTCTCTCCTCAAGAAGCAGCCATTATCATTGAACTTCATACCATTTTAGGCAACAGGTAGAGAGAGCTGTATAACTATCTGTATTATCTGAGACGAATTGTTATTGGTTTGTCATTTTTTATCGTCACATACAGATGGGCACAGATTGCTAAGCACCTTCCAGGAAGAACAGATAATGAAGTGAAGAACTTCTGGAATTCAAGCATAAAGAAGAAGTTCATCACCCATGATCAAGTTCCTGGTTTAGCCACCTTCACTGATGTGCACAACTCTAGCGTTTCTGAAGAGTCTGCTACTTTCTTTGCTCTAAATTCAAACCCTAGCCTCATTCTGAGTGCTCAACAGGAACAGCTGTACCACCTTCCTTCACCAACTTCAATGCTTCAAAGTTTCAGCCATGGAGATTTCAAATTCAACCAGCCCTGCAGTTACAATTTTGATATGGCTTTTTTTCCTCCATCAATACCAGCAGTTCCAAACAATCCATCTTCATACGACTCAATGTGGGCATCACCATATTTACCTCAATTCATCGATCCAAACCAAGATGATACTGATACTGGTGGGATTCCAACTTACAATATTGGAGAAAAAGTTTCTGATCAAAGTGTAGCAGCAGCAATTGCTTGTGAGACTGAACCTATGATTCCTTTGATCCCAAAACTCTGTGAGATCATTGAAGGGAATATCTGTGGAATGCCATCTTCTTCCCAGGATCAGACAATTGAACCAATGGTTAGGCTTCCATGTTTCCCATCTGGGCCTTACCCAAATGATCTGCAGATTCCAAACAACCAGATGCAATACATTGAGGCCATCATATCATCACTTCCACCATCATCATCACCACCCTCGTCACCTTCATCATCTGCATATTCAAGTGGTCAATTTGCTGCAAACCCTAACCTTCAGTCTAGCTGGGATGCTTAGAGTACTATGTGTGTGAGTCTAGCTAGTGGAATATTCTATAGGTATTGTGGAATGGAATGATACATTTTGATGATAAAAGAGTGCAGTATTTTTTTCCCTGAAATATATATATGTGCATCAGATGGTGAGTGCAGTTGTTATGGAAAAAACCTAAATGTTACTAGTTCAGGGTTCTTCAGTGAGTAATGCTTGCTCCTGTGGCCTTCATAAATGTGTGTAGGCTCTTTCATGTAGCCTTCCAAGTCTTCCCTGTAAAATAATCTTCATTTATATTTCCATTGAATTGCCTAATGAAATATCGGTTTCATTATTTATTCTCTATTTCTAAGAGTACAAATTCACATTTGATCTTGTCAACTTTTGCAAATTCTAACATATGATGATCATTTTATGTTTATATATATGAATATATATATATATATATACTCAGAATATGTAACTTTGAAACATTTTTATAAATAATGCACATATGCTTTTTACTATGATTTAAAAACTCAACCGATTTAACCGGTTTAACAAAAAAAAATCTTGAATCATCTAATTTTTTTGTTCAGTTTTCAATTTTTTAGTTCGATTTACTTTAATAACTCTTCTTGTTAAAAACGACCAATTTATTAAGTAATCGTTTAATTTTTGTAAATTAATAAGTTTTTATAAATTAAATACATAAATTAATTTCATTTAACAATTTTTTTATTTAAACTTCAAAATTTTCAATGAATAAGAGCAGTCTCTTTCGATCATATTTCAAATTTTTTAATTTTATTCAACATTTAGCCGATTTTATGACGATCTAATACCGATCGAACTTTTTAAACCTTAAATCTCTTGCTTCACCAATTTAACTTTCGATTCGATTTTTAAAATATTAGTTTTTTTTAAATATTTGATCGAACACAATTGTGTATCAAAATCTATTCCTTTCTGCTATGCATAAAGGAAAATACATAATAGAATACAGACGTATTGGTACAATAAAAATTTTCTAATATGAGTTTGTTAAAACTCCTACCTACAAAAAAATATATTATTTAGTGAAAGAGATAATCGTATTTACAATAAATTGTTTTATCTGAAAATGAATTTTTAGTAAATTTCTAATTTAAAATTTTCTTAAAATTATTAGAATTATGTTAAATAAATTATGTAATATTATACTAGACTTTACACGTCATTATATTTTTTTTAAGAAATTAAAAAATTCATTAAAATTAGAAAAGTTTACATTAGGAGGAACTCTCCCACGTGAGACAGACTTACTTAAAACAGTTACATATCCAGGTAAAAGCAAAACGGTGACATTCAGAACAATTCAAAATCAAGGTCGTTTAACAATTAGGGTATAACAAACTACAACTTTCTCAAGACATTTAGAATCTTCTCAATTTTTAATTGTGATGGCGAAGGCGATGCTCTGGCGGTGAGACTATCGATGAGTCTCCCTAGCGCTTTTCTACTTCTACACCAAGGGGATCCCAACTCAGGTAATATACTCAACTTCTGTTGGCCCTGGGTCCCTATATGGATTTTATGGCTACTACGTGACACCATTGGGGTTTATTTGAAATAATACGAAATATATTTGGAAATATTTCAATAAAATAAAATGTAACATTTAAGTTTAATTAAAGTCTAGACAAGAAAAATTTATGGTGGGACTTTTCTGATATAAGCAAATAGTAATTAAAATGTTATAGAATGACTTTATATATAAAATTAAATTATTTTAAAAAATTGATTTAATATAAACAATTAATTATTAATAAGATACACAATTAATAGATAATATCAAAATAAAAGAAATATATAATAATTATATTAAATAAATAAAATTAATAGGAGAAGTAAAAATAATACCCAACAATTTAATGAAAAATTCTCCATAACAAAAGTGATCAAAGAATAAATGATTTGAGTGTTAAAAGAATTAATTTGCAATTTGATTTAGTAATAGACCATCTTAATTCAAAAGAGGAAAAGTCACAGGTGTGACTCTTCATAGTTACACCTGTGACAAATAAAAACAAAAAGAACTTCATTAAATTTGGAGAGGAAAAAGTCACAGGCGTGACTTTCATCTCTCACGCCAGTGAGAGGGAGGCAATACGATCGCGACCTATAATGAACAGTAACAAGAAAACGAGGGGGGTTGCGATCGTGCTGTGTCACAATCGCGATTTTTATGAAATTCTGGGACTGTTACGATCATGCTTCGTCGTGATCGCGACTTTTCAGTTAAACTTCCTTACTTCTAAACAACATAACTTTCAATCCAGGAGTCTAAAAATTTCAAACTTTATATCGTTGAAAAGCTCAGAAAAAGATCTACAACTTTTATAAAGACAATTTTGTCTTATTCAGTCTGTATCGATGTAGTTTAATCGTTTAAGTAAAGATTACTATTTCAGTTAAAAATTTGTACACCAATACTGCTATCTTATAAAGGCCATAACTTTTGCATCTTAAGTCCAAAAATTTCAATCTTTATACCATTAGAAAAATAAAAGATTAATCTACAACTTTCATGAAGACTACTTAGCCTAATTCTACCTATATCAATACAGTTTATTCCTTAAAGTTTCAGATCACATTTTATCCTATTCTCTGTTTTCCATTCATCTGTTCACATACATTTCTAATATTAATTCCAAAGGATCCGAACCAACATTCAATTTCCTACATACCAAATCTCCTTTGATAAACAATTTACTTCAACAAGTCCATCCAAAGATCTCCTAACATTCAACACAGAGCCAACTTAACAGAAAAAAAAAGAATCTGCATATATATCAAAGAAATTTTTGCTCTTTCACTGACAACTTTCCCTGTCAACTGCAACAACAAAGTTGATACATATCTTCATACTTTATATCAAAATGTCATATCAGTATCATAGTTACAAAATACATACAGAAATGTTTATGTTAATATGCTTCTAAGTCACCAAAAATGATCCTCACTAATTAGTTACAAAAAGTCTGAAATTCTTGGTAATTGCCAAAAATTTGTAAGGACTCAGTTATGATCTGCTGATTATTCACCTAAGGAGTAGAAAATTTATAGGGTGAGCTGGAAAGCTCAGTGGCTAATATGTTTTTAGCCAGTGATAATGAACCACACACAAAAATATATGAATACTCATATAGGAATACTTGTCTTGTCTGAATCTAACAATGAAATTTCAGTATTCACAATTCCAACACACGTCTCATAATACAACATATCATCACAAAGAACATATTGGATGAAATTTATCATCAAAGCATAAAACTCAAATTGCATCATAACTTGACATATCAAAAATGCAATGCACAACATAATGGCTCGAGTCCAATTTCTCATGATCTCGTGGTCACAAGCGGGCAGTCGGGAGAAGGCTATAGATCATCGCGCACGAGACTAACGAAACGGATTCCTCTCTTGCCCACATAATAGGTTTTTCAATGCTCATACATTTCATAATATATT
>JANZXR010000005.1:3770115-3807445 GCA_027575705.1 Erythroxylum echinodendron | reverse complement strand
TTTCTTCTTCTTTCTCCTTGCTTCGGTTTCTCCTTCTCTCCTTCTAGGTTCTTCCACGACTCTCTCCTTCTTTTCTTTCCTTAACACACACGACTCCTCTCTTCTTTCTTATTAACTTAAGACAATTTTTTTTTTATTTTCTAATTTTGCCCTTCCTTATAAAAGCAATTTTCTACTAACTCATTCACTTTATTTATTTTTAATTCTTTCTTTTTAATTCATACCACTATATAAATTTCATAATATACCATATTAAACTTCAAAATTTTCTAATTCATAAATTCTAATTCATTTTCATGCTTGCTAATTTAATAAAATAAATAAAATAAAATAAAAATAAAAATCCTAAAAAAAGGGATCCAACAACTTCATAGTTACAATGTCTTTTAGCGATTAAGGCATAACAATATTGTTTCCCAGACTCTTACACATGAGTATACTTGTTGTAACCTAACTATATAAGAGAGTAATTTCAAGTGAGTAGTGAAATCAAACATAAAAGAAAAATGTAAACACATCAAATTAATCGAACCTCATTATAATCTTTGCATATTTATAATTGATTCTTTCATACTGTAGTACACATTATTTTTCAAAACTTTGGCATCTTCTCACTTTGGCTCTGGTACGTACGTAGCAGAAACAAGTGGAAACCAAACATGGTTGCTTAATTAACTCATCTTTTAGTTTGCTAAGCAATAATTGCTTGGTGATATTCATCTGTATGTTGTATATAGTTCACACAAGACATCGCATGGACTAGATAATGATGAAGTATCTAGGAAAAAAGAAACAGGGTTAGTCCTCAAAATCGATTACCTTTCATGTAGAGTCAGGAATAGGTTACAATTAGGGATCCTAATGAATTCCAAAAAGTTTGATAAACATAAACATGAGTACAATCGAGTTTAAATTCAAACCTGAAATTGTTTGATTTTCAAACGTGCTCAAAAACTTAAATTTATTTATTAAGTCGTGTTTGGACTTTTTTGATTTAAATTCAACTTAAATAAACCCAATCTTGGATTAACCACTCTAATATCCGAAATAAGAAGTCTGATCTCTTTGTCATCTCTAATTTTACTGCCGAGACTATGATCTAAAAGCCACTAATTACAAGATCAACTTAAAACTAATTGTCTTCTTTCAATGTAAAAGCATAGCTCGATTCTTCAATGCTAGTTCACTCGATAGATTAGATTGTTAATTCAAGAAATTAAAGTTGACCTGTGTAGATTTGGAGATGACCTCTATGTTGTATATCAACATAATCATGTCTCAGAAAAATACTTTAATATATATAAGTAACAATTAACTAATTCGACCGCACTTTTTTACCGTAAAATGGTATCGTTTTGGTCAATTATATAAATAGCATTATTTTAGTAGTAGAGAGTTAGGCCTGTTAATCTTTTCAAGCAGGCCTCTTGGCCTGACGTCCGCTCAAACTGGGCTCATTTGTTGATATTGGGTCAGGTCAGACGGGGTCAATATTGCCAAGCCCAATGTTATCCATTAAACCAAAAGAAAATTGAACTAGGTAGCCAACTGAAATGAAAAGCAAGAGCATTATTAGAATTTAGAATAGTTTTAATACATACATCTTGGAAACACGCTCATATCCAAAAGTTGAACATTCTGAAACAGGACAAGCAGAAGGGGAAATCAAACTCTGATTCTAAACTGCTGGGAGAATTCCTAAAAGAAACTCAAAGCAGGCTGAGCCACTAGAAAACTAAAAATGCTGGTCAATAACTTGGTTGGACTAGGAACACATGAAACTCTATATCCTTCTATTTTTTAACCCCTGCAACGATTTAATAGAGTGCTAAGCAGTGATTCTTGATCGGCCTTTTGCGATCCTCCGAGCAATGACTTTCCGTCCACCCTTCGTTGACTTGCTGTTCATGTTCAAAGTTCTTATTAAGCCTTGGTACTTACTACTAAGACGATGAATTAAGCGTACATATCAAGAAAGACACAAAGACAAGAACATAATAAAAAGCCAGGCCATAGATCATTAACAAAAGAGAATTATAACAATTCCCTGGCGACAGTTTTTAACAAAACATAAGTTGTAATCAGCCATTTGAGCAAATGACAAGCTTTTGACATAGCAGCACAAGAAGTCTTAACTTGTTTCATACAAGATTGGAAACAATAGTGCAACCATGTAAGAACGTAACACCGTCATGCAAATTTTGGTTGCTTGGAATGTTCTTATTCCCTTCCAAGGATCTAAAGACATTGGCAACAATCCTAACATCATTTCATTACTGGCTGACGTCGGATTCGCACATTTCATACCTACATAGAACCAAAGCGAGAGCGGGGCAGAACTTACCGTGCAAAAAATCCATGATTCCTCTTGCGTCTAATCAAGCTAGGCTGGAATGTTCGCTTAGGAAATAGGAGCATTGGCTCATCTGATGAATCCCCTGCATCAACACAACACAAACTCGTTATGCAATCAGAAATTGGTCCAAGTACAGAGATGGTTTGATTTGTGACCGAAGGACACTAAGGCCCTAAATTTAAGTTGATCAAAATCAATTACACAGGGCCAAAAGATCACATTTTGAAAACATTTTCAGAGACCCAACAAGCCTAGGAGTTGAGAAATCTAAACCGTCATAAAATTCACAAACCCGATTCTAAGAAACATAAAGTTTGACAAGCAAACTGTAGCCCAAACATACATAGAAACAGAATGGGGTGGGGGAGGTACCATCAGGCAAGAAGAAGCGAAGAGAGGGAAGACCGCAGGGAGGAAAGAACCCTTGGTTTGCAGCGATCTTCAGCGACTCGGCGTCGCTCTGTGGGAAGTGGAGAGATGCATGGAATTTAGAAAGAGAAGGGAAGAGTTGGGGAGTGATCTGGAGGCCGTTAGACGCAATTTGGTGGTTGGATTGAGGGATTAAAAGAAGATTCGATTTTGAATGAAGCAATCTGTTCATTACCGAAGCTCCGGTTCGAATTAGGGCTTTGGTCGCCATGGTAGAGCAATCCCAAAACCCTAGTGAAACTGAAGCAGGTGCGTGTGAGAGGCAGATAGCAAGAGGAGGCTGATGGAAAGCACCAAGTTGATAAAAACGACGCCGTTGCATGGACACATTCAATGGACTCCAAGAATCATATCAAGGGCCCTATTGGTATTATAAAGGGGACATTTTGCCTAATTTAATTCTTCAATTTTGAATTTTGAATTTTGAATTTATTTTTTATTTTTCATTTTTTTCACGTGAGTCATTCGAAAATAATATTTCTACTACTTAAGAGTAAAGCTGCGTATTATTAGATCTCTCTAGACTTTACAATTCAGCAAAATTTTTACCGTTATTGGTGGTAATTCTTGAATTTATGTAAAAGTTTATTTAACATCCTAACTTTTTAAAATTAAAATCTTAAATTATAAAATATAATTTTCAAACTCTTTATAGTTTACAATTGAATTTTAATAAAATTATTTTCTCGTTATTGAATTCTAACCTCAAAATTCAATACTTTAGGGCACAGGTGAGTTGGTAAGGAGCTCTCCTAATTTAAGTGATATCGCAGGTTCAAACCTCCCTCATATATGCAGCCGTTTAAAAGTTAAGGTCAGAGCTTTACCTTCCGCAAAAAACTTACCCGACTCAAGTTGGGATTAGTCTGAGTGTGAATTACTTAAAAGTGTCTTTCCATAATTAAAACTTGCCAAAAATACCTCGTGAGCAACTAAAAAATATATATATCAAAAACATCTAGTGATGTACAAAAGTGTAATCATTCATTAAGCCTTTAGTGATTAATAAATATAACTTTTATGCCTTTTAATATGCCCAATAAAAAAGATTAATTTTTTCACAACCATTAACACTGCTTAATTAGCATATATTTTAATAAAATAAAATAACATCTTTAATAAACTATTATATATTTTCAAAATTTTACTCAACACACGTTACTCCTCCGTTATTAAAAAAAATGAAGAATTAATTTAGATTTCACCAATGATTAAGAGCAAAAGCTTCTGGATTTAAATCTCCTGTACCCAAATACTCTGTGCCATCTGTTCTCCTTCAAATCCAACCATTCTATTTTTTCTCTCTCCTAGTTATTGAATGGTTGGAATTGAAGGAAAACAAGAGGCACGGGATATTTGGATACAGATGATTCAAGTCCAAAGCTTCTCTACATGAAACATCATGTAGCAATGAGAAGCAAAGAGAATGGTTTTAAGTTGCTTCTTGTTCTCTGAAGAAGTGAAGATTGCTTGCCAATGAATTTGCTGGAATTCAAATTCGGCAAAATGGCTTTGTTTTGGTCGGATCATTGCCATCCTTAATTTAGATAATGGGGGAAAAAGAGAATGAGATAAAAGCTTAATCCTCTACATATACATGTTTCAGTCAATACAAGAATATCAGTATAGAGCCCATCTGGTAATGTACCATTTCCTCCAATCAGTCCCTAGGCAACAGCCATGAATCTAGTGCTTGAAGAATAAAAAAGAGATACAAATCCAGAAAGATGCAACAAGTAGAGACGAAGGGAGGGCCATGTAAATTAAGAACCCTGGCTGTTGTAGATTACATTTGTATAATAAGTTACTATAGAATATATAAAACAGCTGAGCAACAAACCAAACCCATCAAACATTTAATACAATAATTAAATAAAAAACTAATGAAAATTTGAGGTGGAAAAATAAGGGGAAAATGAATGATGACTAAACAACTCAATTACTCTTGCAGATGTGTACAAGTAGACTTATCACAGCGATTAATGGAGGCTTCTATGATTCCTTTTCAACAGCAGACGAGATCCAGTCCAATACGGCCGAGTGCGTTTCTGATTCGAGGTGTGTCGAAAGCGATAATGGGATTATGGCAACCTAGTTATTCAAATGATGTTAATGAATATGAAAAGGGAAGGAGTATCAATATGGCAGCATTTCTGATGAAAATTCAATGGAAATTCTACTAGTTTCTGTCAAAATTGAACAATGGAGGCATTTGAAACTAAGTTCACCAAAGTTGGAAATGCTAGTGAGAAATGAGGCTACCAAACTTGAAAATGCTAGTGAGAAATGCGGCTAATGATATGTGTGATCCTGACAAAAGCAGAACCTTAGATTGCTTCTTATTACAATTTTTATTATACACATGGCTTCCATTCCCTCACAGATAGACCTAACTTCAAATGCCCTCTGAGAATCCGTTTTAAGTTTTCTGAGCTTTATGAACATTCAGTTAATCTTTCAAGTGAACTAATGATACCCATTAGCATGAAAATACGATAGTATAACTTACAAATCCGCTTTCAAGAGCTCTGAAGTCCAGATTTTCATCAGTATCTTCCTGCTCCTTGTCCAGAAACTGGAAAAGTGGCACAACAAGGATTAATGGTATTTTATGCAATGCAATGATAAACAAAAAGACAGGCAAGCTACGGCAGGTTAGACCCACATGGATTCCTAAAAGTTACGTAAACATAAAAAGGCAGGCACTGTAGAAGTTTTGAGTTCTGCTGACCCAACAAATGCTAAATTATCTCATGAATTAACATCTTCCAATGTAAACTCAGAACACTCATCACTAGAGTTCTGTCACTTATCTTTTTCTTTCCCTTACCTCCAATCGGAAGTACTTTTTCACTCGGTTGGTCTCGGACTTTCCTGCTGCCCCAACTGATTCAATCTCTACATTCTTCTTCTGTGTGGTCAAGCGGCGAGCTGCACCCTAAGAGAGACAACGATGCAATCTTGATGAGAAACAAGAAGTGTTGAAGATGAGACAGATACAATCTTGATGCGAAATAACAGAGGAGGGGTTGAAGATGAGACAGATAAATCTTGATGCGAAATAACAGAGGAGGGGTTACTAAGGAGAAAAAGAAGACATTTTTGGTGGCAGACACTCACAGCTGCAGAGGCATCTCTACTAAGTTGTGCAAGCTGCATTCCGAGGCTTTGCTGATTGGACATGAAACTTCCAGCATGAGGATGCCTGTTGGCTGAAATAGCTTGCCAGTTAAGCATGGACCTCCGCGTACTTTGCTTAGCCAGCTTAAAGCCCTGTAAAGTAAAAGTACATGCAATGAAAGAGGGAAATTTCCTTAGCAATAGCATGGTGATGTGTAACACAATGTGAATACACAGTACACATATACACCATCTATGTTTCACACCATGTAAACAATCTAAGAACATGAGCATCTACCATGTTGTTGCCTGAGGTGATCCAGACTCATCACATTACAGCTAATATTCACTTGGCTAAGTTTAGTCGTATGCATGTTATAAGATTCAGGAAGTTATAAAGGGTATGTTCACCTGTGTTGGATTAAGGTACGATCAGCAAGAAAAGTTTAGTTAACAACACCAGCAGCTAAAGAAAAACACTTACCTTGTTTGTAGATGGAGAAGTGGGGATTTCTATGTCCAGTGAGCAACTCTTCGGGAAAACCCCTTTTTCTATATCTCTGATAGCAGCAGTTATTAATGGCAAACAGATAGCAACTGCATCCTTAAAATCACTTTCTTGACTTTTATCCTTCTTCCTGTAATAGAATATAAATACGGACGATTACTTATAAGAAATGTCAGAAGATGGTAATTACCGAAGGACGTTTAGTTACCAATTCAGAGATATTGACAGAGATGGGACACCATACATCAGTGCCTCTTTGGCTCCGGCGACAACACCTGAGTAAAACCTGAAGTATTTTCAAGTAACAAGAATGGATGTAACCATCTTAACTAAGACACAATATCAATCATTGAAATACTATACGTCTGAGTTGTTATCCTAATGGAAATTCAAACAAGATGTTATTGAACCAGCACACAGGCACGAGCAGATTACTAACATGTGATGACCACAGCTTGATCCCCGGTTAATTCCACTAATGACCTGAAAATCAAATCAAAACAAACTTAAGGTAGGCCTAAATTATAATTAACCATAAGTTGTATGTGCCTACATAACAACACAAATCTAACCAGTATAGGCTTTGACCAAGAAAACAGTGCTCCAGATAATGCCAATGAGACACAATCCACTGGAGTTCCTGAGTGCCAATAACAAAGGTAAGTATTTGCAACTAAAAGGTATCCCGTAACAGTCAAAGACTATAGCAGACATACGTAGGCAGGCAAAGTCTAAGGTAATAAAGATCTACATCTGAAAGCATACTATTTCTAAGCAGTTTTCCAGTCATAAGCAAAAATTAAGAAGTTATTTGAACACCTCAGATCCAGAATAGGGGGCTCTATTACTCTTATAACATGAAATTTACCTTTCCAGTAACAATATCCACCACACTGGGAAAAGAAATCAAATTAAGCATCAAGTATGACTCTACCTGAAACTTCGAAAGCTGTGGCACCACCAACATCAACAGAAGTTACAGCAACTGTTTCCCGTAGAGTCAAGGAATGACCTGCCATTGATTTTTCCCTAAACCAAACCACTCACAAACTAAAGAAATCAAGCTTACAACTTTGAATGAGGGGAAGAAAAAGTAGCCATGTAGGCCTGTAGAATTTTCAAATCATAATTTGCAAGAGATGTAAAGAGAGAACCATATATCCAAACTTGATATCTTTCCATAACAAGAAAGCACCCAAAGGAGAAAATCCATTCAAGGTAATAAATGAAATAGAAGGAAGGAATATTCTTCGCAGATGTAAAACAACAGAGACAACCCAAAGGAGCGAAAAGATAAAGGCTTTAAAAAATATCCAAATAAGAACAGTGCTAAACAACCACAAATAGTAGAAGAAAATAGACTAGGAAAAAGAGAACCCACGATTGAGGAGCGCAGACATGGACATTGTAGAGACCTTCACGGACCAAAGCTTCAACAAGATAGACTAGACCCGGGGACGCAATCCCATCACCATTGGTGACCAAAAGAATAGGCTTTGATGTATCTTCCGTGCCCACTGAACTTTCAGCAGAGGTAGAAGCAGAAGGCTCTGTGGATTTATCACCGGAATCATTTGATTGGTTCCCATCTTCACCTTTTCTGCTCAGCAACACTTCCTGAAGATTGGAAACCAAACCTGGAGGCAAAAAGTTGTTCTTCACAGAAGTCATTTTCCAAGAAACCCCAACAAATCCCACAAAAATTCTCAAAAAAACAAATCCCACAAAAGTAAACAAACAGACAAAGATGTTAAGCCCTTTGAATCAAGAATCAAAACCCTCAAGAGAAGGCGAGAGTAGAGGAAAAAGGTGGGCAGCAAAGAGCTGAAAATGAAAAGGGAAAATAGATGGATAGACCGGGTCCAACGGGGTTAAGGCTAAAAGGGAAGCAAACAAGAGGAAGAGATTATAGAAAAAGAGTGTAGGCAAATGAGGCTTCAATGGTGACGATTAAGGAGATGAGAGAAAGAACAGTTTTTTATGGTAAAGATTCAAACTTGGAAAAGGGCAGATTGTTCTGATACTGATCACGCCTTTGGGTCGTGCCTTTACAACTAAACTAAAGTACGTGGCAAGCTTAAAGATCGAATCTTTATTAGCTCTATTTCTCAAGCTGTTGATGCCACCTTGTCACACACGTACATGAACACCATTGCTTCATGTTTGGTAATAATGATCCAAACCAAACAGATGATGCAATAAAATCTCATATCCTTCATTTATTATTAATATCAACTTATTACATTGTTATCATCTTAACTTGCATAGTGATGAATTTATGGCATTTTAGATTGTTTACATGTAATATAAATAAGGGTAAAAATATAAATATCTTTTTGTATTTATCTATTTAAAAAGTATTTATAAACATAAAAATTACATTACAATATAAATTATAAACAAATAAATTTTAACAATGTTTCTAACATACATTATAACCCTTCCCAAACTCCGAAACCTGCACTGGATACGTTGAATTTGAATTGACTTTTTTAGCAAATTATTTTAACAAAATATGCATTTAATAATCAGTTATACAATAATTTCATAATTTGTATTAAAATAAATTAATAAATTTTTTTAAATATTATTATTATTATTAAATAGTTGGATGGTTGGTGGATGCTAGAATCTTGGAATTTCTTACATGACATGCTGAAGTTATTCTCTTGTAGCTACAAAACCTTACTTTTGGACAAATTTCACCGATCTCGAAATAAACCAGAATTATATTTTTATTACTCTTTGTCTTCATTCCAGTTTATATTCCAATAGATTCTCTACTTTTCAATGTTTTAAAAATCGAATAGGGATTAGCTATATAACGAAAATTTTAAATTTGATTTTAATTTTCTGATTTAATTTAGTTCAATAGTTTTTGGTATTAAAAATCGGTTATTTTATTAATTAATATATCAATTTGTATAAACTAATCAATTTTTATAATGTAAAATAAACTATTAATTTTCATTTAACGATCTATCTTTCAATTAAATTTTAAAATTTTTTATAAGTTAGGATAATATTTTTCAAGTTTTTCAATTTTATTCAAAATTTAACTAGTTGACCTGATATCAATTGAACCTTTTGAACTTTAAAATTCATACTTTACCAATTTTGAAAACATTGCTAATTTAGTTCTTCCAAATATTCAGGCGTTTTAAATTCTATATCTTGATAATAAAATAATTCCTTCTAAGATAAAAGACAGGGAACTATTAATATGATTAATTAATATTTATAAATTATTAAAAATTTTATAATTTGTAAAATTTTTAGCTTTTATTAAAAATAAAAATAGAAATATGCACTCAAGAAAGTTTTTAAATATAATATAAACTAATTAATTTAAAAATTAATAATTTAAAATAAGTGCAATAAATTATTAGTTTAAATTAAGTTTAATTGACTGGAATCAACTAGCAAGTCTAACTTATTTAGTTATTCCACATATTTTTACCATTATTTTTTAACAAAATTAAAAATAAAAAATTATTTGTTAATTTTAAAGATTATCCTTTGACAAAAAATATATAAAACTATAAACACTTGATGCATTAAAATCATATTAAGATAATCTGATACTAGCAAATTATTGAGAAAGTTAAGAATAAAGGTACATGCTATCAGACCTCTCTAAATCTTGCTTATGTACAAGATTTTTACTAATATATTTGAATTCTCCTACCTACACTATATTGATCTAGTTTATCGTACAAGACTTGCCTAGTGCAAAATACCCAATCAGCATGATTTGCAAATTATTACGTCAATTCGAAAAAGGTAGTAGCTGTGGATTCCTCCGTTTAAAAAAAAAGTTTTTACTAAATTTTTGTTGTATTTTACAAAGAGAGAATTTAAATTTCTTGAAAAAATGATGGAAAAAGGGACATTTTACCAATTAATCTATGCAAGTAACACATATTCTGTAATGATGAAGATTTGAATAATTTTAGATTGTTGCATCAAAGCCAACCATCATGATTAAAATTTTGGAAACAAGTTATTACAATCTTGAATTTGACCATCTCAACCAAACAAAATGATTAAAAAATAAATAAATCTAATAATTTACAACAACAACAACACCCTAGTGAAATTCTAATTAAATGCAGATTCGGAGAAAATTAGTAGTACGCAATTTTATCTTTAACTAGTAGAGAAGTTTTAAAAATACCTCTAATAATTTAGAAAGGGTAATTCAATGATTTAATTGTAGAATATAATGTATTTTTTAAAAGGGTTAAATACATTTATTTATTTTTCATCTTAAATTTGTACAATTGATATTTTATATTTACCTTTTTTCTATAATCTTTTCTCATGTAAGAAACCAAAACATATCCATCCAACTTCTGACAATTGGCCATGCTCAAGTCGACATCAGTTAACACATAGACACCGACAGATGAAACTTCCTACAAGACACAAGTTTGCTTCTAACATTAAACTTAGGTTAAGGCTACAATCTTTTATCAAATTTAGTTGAACCCATTAATTTACATAGTATACATCCCAAACCGAATTTTCTCCCGACGTTCTAAATCCAGCTCACGTAAAAAAATCTACTATTTTTTATACAAGGGCAGGACAAAATTTAATGTCTTGTCAGCTTAATTATGAAAAGGAAAATAGGGTAGTTGGACAAAAGTTTGGGGTTCATTGGCTTGAATGATGAAGAAAGGGACATGGACATAGAGACATTTTGTGTCAGGTAATGCAAATAAACCCTGGAGGTTGTGTGATGGTGGAGCCAAGTGACAACCTAAAATTTGACTTTTCACGTTCTACAAAGGAAAGGAGGTGTCATGCACTTCCCAATAGTCATGGGTTTATAAACTTTTGACTTTTGAGACATTGTCCCATGTCTTTCAGATTTACCTGTAGGGCCCTAAGCAAGATCATGCCATGTTCCTTACAATCATGCAGCAACTTTCTTGATTAAGAGAAGTACCTCACGATGAATCAAATCTAGTTTCGGTATCTAGTTATCTACATACGTGCAACTCTATGTACATGTTGCTAGACAAGAGTTTTATGCACGTTTCAGCTTACTAGTTTGATTAGCTGACCTCAATTGATTTTCCAGGAAGTCTTGTGCATGTTTACTAATTGATTTCACCATGGATGGAAACCAACAGTATTAGAGGCTTGTTCTATTCACTTCCTTGGTCGAGGCTGTAGACGGAGGCTGTATTTGTCTAAGTAGGTGTTAGCTGCAAACGTACCTTTCCTGTCAACTTTTGCTAGGAAATCTCAACCGGAACTTGCATTGCTAGAAGATCTTCCAAAGTTGTACATGTATCTGTTAAATTTGTATGTACCAGTTAGGTGTCTTTTTGCTTTCTCTTCTTTGAACTTCTTGCTGGGAAAATATCTTCTGAGCAAGCAATAGGGTTCTTCAAGCTCTTCGTCAAGGTGCTCCTGATATTCGCAATAATTTCCTTGTTTTTGGAAGTCATATCGTCTCTTGACAGCGTATTGGCTAGCTCCAACATTTTTTCCATTCCAGCAACCTGAAGGAAAAGATTGACATAGTCAACTATTTCGAGCTCCATCAACCTTACTAGACCAAAGAGACAATAGGCAGTAAATAAGTTAGTGTTGTTAGAGCCTTACAGTCTGCCGAAAGACAGACTCCAAAGACGTATGGCGTCCAACATATCTTCTGGTAATCTTTGAATACCACTGATAATATTCACTATCATCTGCCCCCTCACCACCTTTTACAATATTGTCCTGACGTTTCAGCCATTCAGAACAACTTGAATCTGGACTTTCTAGTGTATCTACCTCACTGTCAACCCTTACAGCTTGTGGTATAGGTTGACTTATACCGAATTGCCTTAAGCAACGATCTGGATTGTGCTTTTCTGATTTGTCAAAGCAAAGCAATGTTGTCCTGGATCTACCAAGAATCAACATAAGCTTGATACCTTCTGGAATAGTTCTGTTGACATTCTTGTAAGGTAACCAGTCAACCTACATGTCCCCATTAAGGCAATGATATCATGAATGGTTAAATAAGAAAGGTGGCTAAGAGCCTAGGAATATCCACAAAAAGAGAAAGCATATTGAATAAGTAGCAGAAATGTACATCCTGTGGCTGCAGAGAATCCAACACCTTGCGATATTGAACGAGATTGCATTTTACTCGGTGACCATTTTGTTTTTGCTTCCACCGAAGTGCAAGTGGAAAGGTGCCATTGGTTGACTCTTGACAGAGTTTTGGGCGACCAATATTTAGGTGAGAGTAACTCCAACACTAAAATAAATAAGTAGGAAAATTGAAGCCAGACTATGTATATATTCACAATGAGTAAAATTTTTAGAATATAAGAGTGGGGAATACATTCCAAGAATGCTTTAGTTTGCCTAGTTTTCTAAGTTCATAGAGGCATTCGTGATCCAGTGTAAGAATTAGAATAGGAATCCTATATAGGAATCAGATATCTTTCAACTAAAACCCATTTGTGTAGAAGTATGTCTGCAGTTAGGTAAAATGCAACTCCTACACTATCCTGCAAGAAAAAGAGGAAAACCAAAAGGAGTTGGAAGAAGCAAGTCAAAAAGAAATGCAGGCAACCTGCAATAGAGTCAAACAGCCACTGATGGTGATTTGTGATTTAGTAGTGGCATTACCAAGTGCTCTATACAAAAATGCCAAAGCTGCTGCACCCCAAGCATACTTCCCTGCTCTGTCAAAATCCTCAAACAACGACAGGTACATAACTGGAACTGTATTCCCACCAGTTGTGGAAAACATGGTACTCCCAATAAGATACAAAAGATAAGCACGCGTAGATTGCTCAAACTCTTCAACTGGGGCATTTTCTGAACACTGTGAAAATGTTTCTTTCAACCATGACAGCTTTACAGATCCACCTCTTCGATCATTTGACGATGGTGTCTTCCCTAAGAGCCTCTCACATGTGAACGCACTAGAAGAATCTTTAACTGCTGCACCTGTAACGGCCTCTCCATCAATTGCCAATCCTAATATGAGTGCAACCTCATCCAAAGTAATGGTCATTTCCCCAACAGGCAGATGGAATGTGTTAGTTTCCTTTCTCCACCTTTCAACAAGGGCAGAAATCAGCTGGTTGTCTAAACTAAAAGCTCCAATTTTCATGAAGTGCTTAAATCCAGCTTTCTCCACCAACTCCATTTGTTTTGCCGTCAACTTCCACTCATCTAGTTTTGAGGTGTGCTCATGGCATCTAAGTGCACCACGTTCCTATAAATTATCCAAAAACAATCACTATGCTAAAGCCTTTTAACTTCTCAACAGAGTTGATCATGGAAACAAAAGAGGAAAAGAATAAATAGTCTAAAATTAAACCGTACCAGTCCTTCCCAAACAGCAGAAGACACATGTTCGTCTTGATCATAAAGAACAGAAGGATCAACCGGCCCAGGGCCATCATTAAACCCATCTCCTAGAGCATTAGTGGATGAATCTACAACAACCAACTCCCCAATCGTGTTCATCATGCAAAGATCAGTCAAACAAACTCCACTATGTTTAGGATCACAAGGTCAGCACTGGCTAAGAAAAACAACAAGGCAAAAAGATCGCTAATGGAACCCAACAATCAGTCACTAATATTATCTCCAACACTCAAATCCATAAACCCCGAGTGCATAGCCACTCACAAAGTTAAAAATTGAGAATCACAACAAAATTTCAATAAAATTATCAAATAAGAACGTAAAAAATGCAAGCTAAAAGCAAAAGCTCTTCCATGAACCAAGAGAATTACAGTTTGTCAAAGTTGGTGTCAAGCTCAGTTCCTCAACTATCAAGTAAACAAAGTTTAGAACTTTTTAACAATTTGGTATAAACGTCAGTTCCTTAAGTACGAAGTAAGCAAAGTTTAGAACTTTAACAAGTTCCAAGGACAAACAATAAGAAACCATCTATTGAAAAACCCCAAAACCAACACACACATCGTAACATAAACCCAGTTAATTTTGAAGTTAGGAACAAACAAAGTAATACCCTCTAGTCATTTTATCGAACAGGTTCCATGAAAATGGGAATTTGAGGTTTTTACTTAGAACTCGATGAGAAATTTCGAAGGAGAAGAAATTTTAGACCTTGAAGAACAAAGCCGGCAACTACTTGTCGTTTCTAGGGTGTATGCTGCGATCAGAGAGCATTGGCGACGATCTGCAAGGTGGAGAAGAAAGGGTGTTGATCGGAGAATTTCGTTGGTCAGTACGACATGTCGTTGGGTCTCAGTTGTGTGACCTGTCGGTGGACGGCCAACGACAAGACAGATCGCGGTCCTAGTACTAAAGCGATAACCGACATTACACCTTCCTTGGCGTGACATGTCGGTATCGAAAATTCTAAATTGAAATTAACAGAATAAACGTAAGTTAATTGAATTTTAAATTAAAATTAAAACTAAAAATATGATTTGATTTAATTTAAACATAATAATATTATTAATTCAATTAATTAAAATAAATCGAGTTAAATTTATGTAAAAAATTTTAAATTAAATCTATCGAGTTATATAAAATTCAATTAAATTAATATTATTAATTCAATTAATTAAAATAAATCAAGTTAAATTTACCTCAATTTTTTTATCTACTAGTAATATGAAATTCAACTAAATTAAGAATTTAATTGAATCTTAATTTAGTTGAATTTCGTATTATTTGATACGAGCATGAGATTAAATTAAAATTTTTTAATAAAATAATATTATTAATTCAATTAATTAAATTTAAGAATTTAATTGAATTTTGTATTATTCGAAATGAGCATGAGATTAAATTAAAAATTTTGAGGTAAATTTAACTTGATTTATTTTTGACTAACTAAATCAACTTCATATATAATAAATTGGATCGATTCCACATCAAAAAGTTTTTTTAAGTTAGACCTGACTCAGGTCTAACATGTTTCCAATCTGCATAGAAGCTTTATCGTTAAAGACAAAGATTTTTTATTTTCTTTTCCCATCCTTCTTGCTTTTGGTCGTCCAACTGAACCAATTCAACTAGTTTAATTCTAAAAGTTTTAAATCGGTCAATATTTTAATACAATTTTCAACTTTTTAGTTTAATTTAGTTTAATGATCTTTGTTATTAAAAATTAATTAGTTTATTAATTAATCAGTTAGTTTTGTAAACTAACTAATTTTATAAATTAAAATAAATCGACTAATTTTTATTTAACAATTTTATTTTTAATTAAATTTTAAATTTTTCAATAAATAAAGATAATCTTTTTTAATGATTTTTTAAATTCTTTAATTTTATGTAATCTTAATCGATTTTATAATTGTATAAAATAGGTTAAATCTTTTAAACTTTAAACCTCTTGTTTTATCGATTTCACTTTTAATTCAGCTTTTAAAACATTTATCCTACGTATGCATTAAAATTAAAAGGTTCCAAAGGTTGTAAGGTTGTCATCTGAACTTGCATTGACTCTCCATGGTAGATAGTAAAATAAGCTGATGGCGTCATCGGCGTGTGCAGCGTGAAACAACGCCAAATGGGCCCTGGAAATGTTTGAAGCGGTTTGGTAAATGTATGTCTCGGCGACATCAAACAAGTTCTGACTTTAGGACAGATTTATAGGAAAATGGTACGGAATTTGAAGTTATGGTCTCAATGAAAGTCGTAAATTTATGTGTCTAGTTTTTGAAAATGTATTGTGCGTTTAAAATGGATGAGTTGTTTGAGAATTATGTCATTTTTAGTGACAGATGGTCTGATTGGACAAATGGAAGCTAGCACAGATATGGGAAAATTTGGACAGATTACTGACAGAATTGGAATTTAAGATAAAATATAAAGTTGTATAACTTGGTGTCTTAGCTTTAATTTGATGTTTGAAACGAGTGATTTGATTAAAAAATAAAGAAGTTTTGATTAAAACAATGACTGAAAGTCAGAATTGGCAAAAATAAAAATCAATGTAAATTTGGACAAAAATGAGAATTATTTTAAGAAAACAATCAAGCCCGATTAATTACTTTTAGAAACCAATAGAATCCATAACAAACTATTGCAGTTTCAAAACAAATGCTTTCTAATTTTTTGATTCAAAAACTCTTAACTTCTTCTCAGGAGAAACTTACACAACTATAAATAAGAAATGAAAGCTAAGCTAATGGGAAGAGAGGACAGCCACATAACCGGCCTCTTATTCCAAAGGTTGGTAAATGTATGTCTCGACGACATCAAACAAGTTCTGACTTTAGGACGGATTTATAAGAAAATGGTACGGAATTTGAGGTTATGATCTTAATAAAAGTTGTAGATCTATATGTCTAATTTTTGAAAAATTATGGTGTGTTTAAAATAGATGAGTTGTTTGAGAGTTATGTCATTTTTAGTGACAGATAGTCTGATTGGGTGAATGGAAGCTATTACAGATATGGAAAAATTTAGACAGATTACTGAGAATTGGAATTTAAGATAAACTATAAAGTTGTATAGTTTGATGTGTAAGCTTTACTTTAGTGTTTGAAACGGGTGATTTGATTAAGAAATGAAGAAGTTATGATTAAAACAATGTCTGAACGTCAAAATTGGCAAAAGCAGAAAATAATGTAAATTTGGACAAAAATGAGAATTATTTTAAGAAAACAATCAAACCCGATTAATCAGTTTTAAAAATCAATAGAACCCATAACAAACTATTGCAATTTCAAAACAAATGCTTTCTAATTTTTTGATTCAAAAACTCTTAACTTCTTCCCAGGAGAAACTTAGACAACTATAAATAAGAAATGAAAGCTAAGCTAATGGAAAAAGAGGACAGCCACATAACCGGCCTCTTATTCCAACTTCGCAGCACCTTTAAATCCTTCTTTAAGTCTAATAACTCCTAAATAATGACACTTCTTTAAGATACAATAACTCCTATACAAAGACTCTTCTTTAAGACGAGACTTGTTAACTCTTACATTATGACACCATTAAGAGCCTCATAAATTTAGACATAATGATACTTTTTTAAGACACAATAACTCTTACATTATGACACCATTAAGAGTATCATAAATTTAAACATGAAGTAACATAAATAAGAAATAAGACATACTTAATAAAAACACACATGGATTAAAAATCCTTATTGATGGCCGGTTGGGTAATGGTTAGGTTTACTTGATAGTCAAGCAACATTAGTGGCTAGCTAGATGATAACATAGTAGTTAAGCAACATTGCAACATTCTGATGGCATAATGGGCTGCTCAATGGGTTCAGAGAATTCAGCTTCAAATCTTGCAATATGGACCATGATTTTTACTTCTATCAGCTTGATCAATGTGTAGAGTTTAGAGGCTAAACTTATGGTCATCTCCTCTCCTTCTTCTCGATCCATAGCTTGTGTGGATGATCCAATACCCATGTTGGTCAAGTCTTCAATGGCTTGTGTGGATGGTCCTCCGTCATAAGTCTTAACCATATGCACAAAAAAAAGAAAATCTAAAGTTCTAACTCTCAAATTAGAAATATGCATAGGTTTGACAAAAAAGTTCAGATAAGTCAGCGAACAAAGCCCAATTGACCATGCTCTAGATTGAGTTTAGACTCGGTAAGAAAAATTGCCTGAACTAATCGAAAGCTGAATCTTAATCCTGATTCAACCCATTGTCAAACCCAACTATGCACTTAAAACATTTACAGAGAGTTTACAAGATTGGCAGGGCCTAATCCAACAATGGACCAGTGTAGTTGATGCCCATGGCAATGTTTCTGATACCTGATATTTAAGGTTATCAGATTCAGTCCCAAGAATTATTAACATAAGCATTTAATTCCTCATCCTGTCATTCATCATTCAGGATTGAAGAAGCAATCACTAAGATGTATGCCACAACATCTGACTCTTCATGATTCTCACTCCATACATCTATAATTGGAACTCTAAAAACTCACAGCTCTGCTCAATTCTGTCTTGTAGACCCCAAAAACATGAAACGTTGCGGATTTCCAAACATTCATCTTGTATTATTAGAAGGGTATTGAAGATGAAGTTTCTGCTTGTACTGCTTAAGTTGATCATCCTGTTCAAATAATCACAACTAAATTACCAAATAAAGAAAATTTAGGAATGGGAAAAGCGTCCTTGCCTCACCTTCCTCCTAACTTCATGCTTCAACCTTGCGATGAGATCGAAAAGATACTCATAGTTAGATTTGTGAGGCTCCTGCATTGGAAACACTCTTCCTTTGTTGCAAAAATGAGGAGGGAAAAGATCAGAAAGCAAAATAAATTGCCATTACCGGAAAATTCGAGGGAAGAGGCAATCCCTCAACCTCAGAAACATTAGGACTTACTACCAGTTCAGTGCCCCTTGCATCATCCTCCAGGGATATATTCCAAGAAGGGGGATTAGAAATACCTACGGCCCCAAAACTCATCGAAGCGGAATAATGTCGTTGACCAAAAGAGATATGAGTAGCTTTATCCTGTATTTCCTAGAAGAAACTAAGAATGTAATTCAAGATTTAAAAATAAAAGATTAGTGAAAGTGCCCACAAGAGAAAGAAATGAACATTTAAATGGCAGAACACTCGCTTAAGGGAAATAAGATACGATTTTTACGATAATCTAGGTACCAACTGAGATTAGTTATAGGGATGCTACATCTAGAGTCTACACTGTACTGTAAGCACCTTTGTATCATTTGAATCAAGTTTTATGCAACCATCATCAATCTTCCTCACTGCCAATTGGTCACCATGATCTTCTGCATTGGCATACTCAAGTTCTGTCTTGATTTCAAAGGCAGCATTTCCATTGATATCATTCCCAACCAAGAAATTTTCAGTTTTAACATTCTTACCAACCCAGTGATCTTTGTTCATCAGGTGATTATCCACTTCCAATGAAGTTCTCAGGTGCTTAGTCATCTTTTTCCCCCAACGAACTATTCCCTCCTCAACTTCATCTTCCTGATCGAATCCATGCAAATTCATAGCACTCACATGTTCTTTAGGAATAAAGCCTTGCCCGATTTTTAACATCGTCAGAAGCTTATCCTTCTCTGGTTCATTTAAGTCCTTGAAATCCATCCTATTGATTTCATCAAGCGTCTTTCTGCATGCACTGACCTGCATAATGATTTCAAGCATTCATCAGAAACTTGTTTCACATTTTCTTGTTCCACTTGCCGTCTTCGAAATCAACTAAAGAAAGGGAAATTATGATAGATTTGCTACAGACAGTGTACAAGTTGATTAGCTAACCAAACTGAAACCAACATGACAATTTACAACTAGAGCGAGAGCATTTAAACAAAAACATACCATACGCTCAATACTAATCTTCAAGATTCGAGAGATATCACCTTCAGCAGCCTGTGAAAATTTAAAAGACAGAAAAGAAACATCCATTATAATGCAAAAGAGAACTTAAAACATACATTCTCTTACCAGTTTATTTTGACCATGGACAATCCCACTACTAATTTCTCTCATCAACACCAAAGCTCGAACCTCCCTATCATCTAAAGTGGCGAATTCCAACGAATTTATATAGTCCATAATCTTTCTACAATCATTGCTTCTCTCTTCCAAAACTCTCTTCAATTGCAGTTCCATTGCAGATTACTATGCCAATAAAGATTCGAACTTTGAATTCATAGTACGAGTAGAACAACGAAATTGGAGCAGCAGTAGAAAAGAAACCAAATAATCTGAGAAGGGTCAACTTAAATCACTTAATTCAATCCAAAAACACCCTCAAATTCAAAACATCGTTAAACCCAGGAGAGACTTTCATCCAATTCCCAAGGGAAATCACAAAAAGAACCCAAAACTGACAAGGGAGGAACAGTCATAGAATGGATTAAAGTCAAAGGAGAAAAAACTCACTGTAAATTCAGACAGTTTCCAACAACCAATGTTTGGAAGATGAACTCCTGTTCTTTTGGAGCACCTAGTGAGAGACAGAGCAAACAAACGAAAAATATAATATTTCTAGGTTTTGAAATCCAAGATACAATTTCCATCTTACTATTTTTTTAGTTTTAAAAATAGCAAAGTTAACAATTTATAACGTTTAAAAAGTTCTAAATTTAATAAAATTTAAAAATTAATTAAAGAATAATATTATTGCATATTAAATTTTTTTAATTTAATTAAAAAATATTATTATAAAATTTATTGATTTATTTTAGTTTATAAAAACTGGTTAGTTTATAAAAATTGGTTGATTAATTAATAAATTGATGTTTAATAATAAAAATTATTAAACTAAATCAAACTAAAAAACTAATTAGTTTAAATTTTTTGCTTTAAATAAGTTGAATCAATTTGATTTTTAAAATATTGAAAAATAATAAAATTATTCCATTTCATAAATTTTATTTATTTATTGATAAAAAATATATTCTTTTTTAAAGTTTTTTTTTTGTCCGAAAGCAATACAAATTTTATTCAGTACAAATCAACAGTACAGATATTATGCTCATATTAGTTCTTATAAATTTTACTTAATGTTATAAATTTCTTACTTAATGTTTTATTTTATTTATTATTTTTATAGTTTTACTTTTTTTAAAAAATTGTTTTAACAAAATCTATATAAGGATTAAAATATATACACTTTGTTTATCCCTTTAGAAAAGATCCTTATATATTACTATTTATTAAAACATTATCATATTTATTTTATTTTTTAGTTTTCATTAAAATTTTAACATAACTTATGTAATTTTAAGTATGATATATGTCAATTCTATCAAAAAAATTCTTTTCAAAAGATATTAAAAGAAAAAATTATAAAAAATATGAGAATCACTACTTGTAATATTAAATTATATAAAATTTTATTAAATCAAGAAAATTATAAAAAATATATTTAGATGAACCAATGGTTGAATTTCTTGTATCATTTAGGATTACAAAGGACACTCAATATCAATGTGACTCAGACCAATAGACCATTAAAATTTTTAGGGTTTTCATTTATTATTAACAATGAAGTTTGTTTTAGTTTAAAAAGATCGCATCTTTATTATCCCAGAATTTGAGATTGTGTATATCACGTATCTTTTGACTGCAAGAGTGAAATCCCATTATCAGTAAACCCTCTTTCTTTCTCACAAACCCCTAGCAGGCTCTGGGCGGTCAAGGGCTAGGGTTTAAATTCTGTTGAAAGGCGAATTGAAAGCTGAATTATTAACCAAATGGGTGACGAGAGGAGATTTGAGGATGATGGGTCTGCCTTTAATGGTGTGGAGGAAGAAATTGAAGACTATTATAATGATTTGGGAGAAGAAGGGTTTGGTGATGCATTGAATGAGAGAAAGAACTCACACCCTTCACCTACTTCTTCAACTAATTCTGGGTTAGCTTTTGATTTTCGATGCTTTGTGGTTTAATTCTTTAAAAGTGGAAACTTTGTTGAAGTAGTGATGAGAAATAATTTTGGGTTTTCTTCTTTTCTATTTCTCTCTTTTGTTGCAGAAAACTCTTCGTTGGTGGCATCTCCTGGGAAACGACCAGAGGTGCACAAAGTTCTCGAGTTCATGTTTTTACTGTATTTGATGTTATAATGTGCTAAGCAACTTGGTATGCTTCTGTTTGAATCGGGGTTGTAAATTTGGTAGGATTAAGTATTTGGTGCTTGGTATTCTGGAGGGTGTTGGTTGGGTCCGGATTCCAAATAGGAACTCAGTGACTGGATTTTGGTTCTGCGGAGGTTGATCATTTTGTTATTTCCTGTATCTTATTTGGTCTTGTTTTAGTGATAGATCGTGCTTAAGGTTTGGCATAATTCTCAATGAGGTACTATGTTAACAATTTAGTGTGTACTCGGTTATTGGTCCTTGGAAGCTTTAATTAATTTGTGTGATGTGAGGGACTCTAGAAATCCCATTGTAATAGCTATCCGATCATTTTGCGAGTATCTTGGCTAGTGGTCCTTTTCGGTGCGTTTCAATGTGTTAAGTTTGATAATTTAGCAAGAGGTTTTGATATAGTAGCTATTTTACTACTTTATATACATGTCCTTTATTGTGATTTTTGTTACCATCTGTTCCTTTGGTTCCGACATGTTTCATGTGGATTTGTTTTCAGAGACATTTACTCATCATTTCAGCCAGTATGGAGAAATTGTGGACTCCATAATAATGTCAGATAGACACTCTGGACGGCCACGGGGGTTTGGATTTGTAACTTTTTCTGACCCGGCAGTTGCTGATGAAGTTTTGAAAAATGAGCATGTTATAGACGGCCGAGTGGTAAAATAATCTTCTATTATTTACTGAAATATGATGCTTATGTTCCTCTTTTTTTTTTTTTTCTCACCATAGTGATGGTTAATCTTGTACTGCTTAAGGCATGTTTTGGTGTATTCTGTTGTCAGGTGGAAGTCAAGAGAACAGTTCCAAGGGAAGATACAGAGGTTAATGGCGTAACGTCACCAAACAAAATTTTCATCGGTGGAATACCATCGTCTTTGACTGAAGGTTCATATCGTTCAAATCTTAATTTTGGATTTTTCGTTTCCGCTTGTGTTTGACCATGTAGACGGCTCCTTTTTCACTGTTTCCTTTGCAACACAGATGAGTTGAAGGAACACTTCTCTATCTATGGTATTGTTGTTGACCACCAAATTATGGTGGATCATCAAACTGGAAGGTCGAGGGGCTTTGCTTTTGTCACTTTTGAAAGTGAGGATGCGATAAAACAGATCTTGTCGGAGGGCAAAATACATCAACTTGGAGGCAAGCAGGTGAAGTTTGAAATTTTGGTTGTGATTTGGTACTACTGTTGTATACTTCATGTTTTGAAATGTTCACAACTCAAGATTTGCTAACATAATATTTAGGTGGAAATAAAGAAGGCTGTGCCAAAAAGATCAGGTGGTGGTCCCGGCAGTACCGGAAAATCTTTTGGTAGAATAAACAGTTATACAGGTGGATATAGCGATTATCACAGTTCAGAATATGACTATAATGAGAGAATGGGCAGAGTACATGGTGGATATGGCTACTATTACGGATATCCTCCCAATGGAGGTTATGGGGGAGGCTTTCCTGGAGCTTGTTTGGGTTATGGTGGCTATGGTTATGGGTTTGGATTTGGAGTTGGAGGACCGGTGATGTATCCTGCTAATGGATATCGAGGCACTGGATTTCTTATGCCCAACGCGAACGATGGTGTTGGTGGATATCCCGGTGGCAGAGGACGAGGAAGAGGAGGCGATAGTGGTAACACTTTGCATAATGTTAATGGTGGTTACGGCGATGACAAGGAATACGGAGGTACCCCTAATATAGTCGGCGAGCGGTATCATCCATATCGTAAGTAGATAGCTTTCGCTTCCGGGTTAAAAAGGTTGTAGATGAGAAAGATTGATTTTCAAGCTTGTTAGGACTAGGCATTCTTAAATCCTAGTACATAACATGTTCTGTTGCAACTGAGATTGAATTGGTCATATCATAAACTGATTTCCTTATGTAGACAAGTCTCCTGTTTCATTGCTGAATGCACCATATTTTGGGTAAAATTTTGACATAAATGAACACGAGCAAGATTTATGGTTCAAAGTTGGTCCGAAACGGTTCAATTAAAATGCTAAAATGACTCCGAATCGTTTCAATTAAAATACTAAATTGACGTTATTTTGATTAGAAATTCGAGTGAGATATTTATTTATATCTAAGTTTAACTTACTAGCTTAGAAATAAGATTCCATTCTAAAAGATCACAGTAGCACTATCTTTCAATTTTTGTTGAAGTTGAAACCTCTTCTTAGTTTGATAAGAATTTTAACGGAATTGGTTCAAAAAGTAAGCATTCATGATATCAATAAATAAACAGAGTTTAAATTTTATAAATTAACTCAATAAAATAATCTTTTATCACACTGTTGTTTTGATAATTTAGTAGGTTGGAATTAATAGATTAAATTATTTTATAAAAGATATAAAAATTTCATATAATTTAATTTTAAAAATTACTTTGATTTTCAAATTTAAAGAATTTTTTCTTAATTTTGGTTTAAAATAATGAAAATTTTTTGCAAATTTCCCAAATATCATTAATATAGTAATACAAATTTACAAGACTAACTAATGAGACTCAACTTTATTAATTAATAATTTAAGATAAATATAATAAATTATTAATTCAGTTCAAAATTAAGAGTATAAATAAGATTTGAACAGTTTATATATTATGATTATATCGTTAATTTTTAATTAAAATAGAAAATTTTAAAAATTAATTATAAACTTTTTTTGAATAAGTAAGAGAAAAAACTGAAAAAACAAGATAAAGACTTCAGTTCAACCGAAGGTTATACGCAGTGATACAAAGTTTCGTATCGATCGGATATTATAAAGGACATCGAAATTGGCGGAGGTTCGATAAGAACATGCAATATTGAGTCTACTCGCACAGCTTGAACTGTCAAACTATCTGCGCTTTTATTCCCCTTTTGATAGACATATTGAATCTTCACTTTCTAATCACGCTCCATCAATACGTGGATATCCTACATTAAAAAAAAAAAAATTTTGTTAGTAAACATCCTAAAAAAGAAAAGATATTGATAACCTCAAGCGAGTCCACTTTAACCGATTGCCGATGTCACTTTAAGCCGTAATAAAAAAAAAAATTTCTAGCAATAGGTAGCTGGATAATTTTGATTAAAATAGATAGATTATCTTAACTTTGATGATCTTTAACTTTACAATTAGCGTTTCACTGGTAATTTGTTTTTAATGTTTGTCCAACAACTGGCACACCGAACACTGCAGAGACCGTTGAGTTGAGACTCCCAAGGATTGAGGAAGTGTGCAAAAATGGCCACAGCATCATCATTAGTGAAGACCACAAACACTCACTACTGCTTGTTATCATCAACTGCCATGGCAACGTGCTCAAGTTTTCGTCCACAGCTTTCCCACCATTCCAGATCAATACCCATTTCTAGTTTCTCCAAGATTCAGCCTTTTTCTGCTTCTCTCAGAGCTTTCTCTGCCCAAGCATTCAGTTCTACAAGTAAAGGTCTCTACTTTTTGTGTCTTGGCAGTGTTTTCTTTGATGGGTTGGCCTGTTTTTGGTCTGTTATCATCTAGCTGACATCTTATTCAACAATCTGAACTTTGTTGAGGCTTCATATGCCAATGGTTAGAATTTGGGATAACTGTTATGGTACTACTGAATTGTGAGATTGGCTGAATTTTATGGAATTTGTGCTTTCATGAACTGGGATTGGAAGATGGAGGTCGTGACTTTAGTTATTAGTTTCACAGTCCTGTTTATTCTAATGCTCCAATGGTGATTTGTGGAACGACCTTGTTTCATACTAGAAATAAATGATTAAACACGACTTTCTTCTTTGGAAAAAGCAAATTTTTATATGTAGATGTTCCAGTATCTGAAATCTTCTTCTGTTTATGTTAAATTATATCTTATTTTGCATTTGCAGCAGATGAATTGTGCATACGTGTTGGCTTTCTGGGGATTGGAATCATGGGTTTTCCGATGGCGCAGAATCTCATAAAAGCGGGGTATTATGTCGTTAATCCCATAAATATTGACTGAACTTTCATATGAAACAAAACATTAACTCTTGCTGATGACTATTCACTCGGAAATCACATGAAGTCTTTGTTTGTCTTTGAATCATGGTTCTGGTTGCAGTAAATGTTGAAAATATGTAGCTTTTTCATTTGAGATAAGTATCAAAATTTATTCTCTGAAGCTTAATCCTTGTTTGAAAATCTCCTAGGTGTGATGTGACTGTTTGGAATAGGACCAAGAGCAAATGTGATCCTCTAATCAGCCAGGGTGCGAAGTAAGTACTTAATCTGTTAAATAAAATTACTTTGGAACTCTTACATAATTATGGAATCCGCCAGAATATGTAAATGTCATGCATTCTCAGAATCATGACACTTCTTACGTGAAAATTTTGCTCAAGTAATAATAAACAAGACAATTTTCCTACAAAGAGAAAAGTAGAACCTTGTGTTGTAAGAATCATTAGATATTCCATTTTTCCCTTAACTTATTTTCAGCTAATAATGAATCATCAAATGTCAACATGCATTTCTTTCTTTCGTTATTTCATTTCCTTTTGGTTCTTTGTGTTTTGGTAGAACCTGGGATTTGGTTGACTTAAGATATTTATTGATTTATATTGACTTCCAAATTGAAATCTCGTAGTGAATATTTATGTACTAGCATAAACGAGGTTATATGTTGAACGGGCACATTAATAAGTATTAGTATTTTAAACACCATTTAATTTATACCCTTTTAAAATTTATTCATAAGGAACTAGCTATATTTAGTTGATCTTAATAGTTTCTTCTACAAACATTCAGTATCTATATCTTGATCCAATCTGGGGAAAACTTGTCATGCTTATAACTTGTATTTTATTTTAGATATAAACCATCTCCCGCGGAAGTAACTGCAGCTTGTGATGTAACATTTGCCATGCTTGCGGATCCTGAAAGTGCAGTGCGTATTCTTTAGTTTGCTTTACTTCACCTAATTTTATCTTATTATCATCTTATACCAGCCCTATCTCAGGTGGATGTTGCATGTGGAAATCAAGGGGCTGCAAGTGGCTTTGGTCCTGGAAAAGGGTACTTCTCTTTTCTATTCTTTCCTCTCCCTTTCTTGTTCCTCCTCATGACCATGATTTCTATATCATTCACATTGATACTTATTAGTCAATGCTCTTATATTTGTATTAGATGTCTTGCACAATTGAGTTCGTAATGTTCATAGCATTCAAGAAATCACCCTGATCTTGCAAAGCTGCTATACTTATAAAATTAGTTGGAAACTAGTTTGAAAATGTAGGATGAAGTTGTAACTGTAGGAAGTAACAGCTCAAGCTTCTAGTATTCGACTTAATTTCCCTTTGTCTCTTCCTTGCAAGATTGTTGCTCAATAGTGTGACAGTTCTTCCCAAGTGCATAAGTTTGAACTGCATTCTTCTGGCTTATTTCTTTACACCATTTGAACTAGGTACTTGGACTAGCAATTTCCACCTTGTTTGCCCATCTTTATAATCAGATGTACCTTTATGGTATTTACAGGTATGTTGATGTTTCAACTGTTGATGGTGGCACTTCAAAGTTGATTAGTGGAGAAATCAAAGCTACCGGAGCATCATTTTTGGAGGTATGTACTACTAATGTTTGTTGATATCGGATGATACTAGTATTGGGCAAAGAACCTGCTAAGCTTTGAGTTTTGGGTCTAGGCTCCTGTTTCCGGGTCTAAAAAGCCAGCTGAAGATGGGCAACTTATATTCCTTACTGCAGGTAATCAGGAGTGAATCGTTATTAGCTGAGGTAGTCATGCTTTTTCTTATTCCAAATTATTTTGGTGTGCTAGATTATGAAATTGTTGGAAGTTCATGAGTACAACTGATCCATTTCAGGATCACCATTCTTTTAAGTGTCCTTTTCAAATCTATCTTTCAACCATTGTGCACGTAACGGTCATTGCTCAGATAGGAACTGAAACATGAGCTGCATTCTTTCAGGTGACAAATCTCTGTACGAGACAGTGTCTCCATTCTTAGATATAATGGGAAAGGTGCATTTTTGTTCCTCTCTTATTCTCAAGACTTGTCACCGATAACAGTCTCATATGGATGTGTGATTCTATCCAGTCGAGATTTTACCTTGGTGATGTTGGAAACGGGGCTGCCATGAAACTTGTTGTCAACATGGTCATGGGAAGGTTCCAATCTCTCCCTTCTTGCTAATCTCTTCCAATTTTGCCAGTTCTGATTGCAGATATTAAGTCTGCTGCTTTTGATATTTTGCAGTATGATGGCAACTTTTTCTGAAGGATTGCTTCTAAGTGAGAGAGTAGGACTGGACCCAAACATTCTGGTAGAGGTATCCAAAGAAGCATCCTTTCTTTTTGTTGAAATCTTCTGACTATTAGATTAAGGATCTTGATTCAAACTGCTTAGTTGATAAGATGACAAATCAAACTCTTGTTTGCTTGTGCTGTATCAATTGGATTTTTTCCTCCCTAGTCAGCAGTTTGGAGTAGTTAACCAAATTTTCTTGATCCAATGCCAAAGAGCAGAAGTGGATTTACCCTGCACGCATTTGTATGAGTTCAACCATAGGATTAACTGATTGCTCGGTATATTTTGGAGTGTGAAAATTTTGGAACAATAAATTAATAGCATTTGAAACTGGCCTGCTTTAAGACTGCATGATCATGTTGGCTTGGTCATTTCCTACTCAAATATGAAATGCATTTCTCGTTCAAGTGAATGTTTTGTTGCATTATCGTGCCAGAGGAAGATCCGGAGATTGTCCCTAAGTTGATGACTGCCCTCATTTCTCTTTAACTGATGAAGCTGTTTCTCTATTCAAAATTTCTTCCAACTATTGATGCGATGCAGGTAGTGTCTCAGGGTGCCATTAGTGCACCAATGTACTCTGTGAAAGGTCCAACGATGATCAAGTCTCAATACCCTACTGCTTTTCCATTAAAGCATCAGCAGAAGGTCTGTAACAATCCTATATTCCAGGTGCTATTATTATTCACATCAATGCCTTTCATCTGAGATTGAGCTTGATGGTATCAGGACTTGAGGCTTGCGTTAGGATTAGCTGAATCAGTCTCCCAACCCACTCCAATAGCAGCCGCCGCAAATGAACTCTACAAGGTAGCAAAAAGTCACGGCCTTGGTGATGACGATTTCTCAGCCGTGATTGAGTCACTGAAAGCGAAATTACAGTCCTGAACCCGGCAGCTTGCTTACATGAGCTTGCAAACAAGCCACTGGAAAGGTCTCATGCTATTGTCCTCTCTTACAGGGACTCTCTGGTCACCTCTCACCATGGAATGCTAATTCAACTTCTTATTCTCTTCTCTTTTATGATTAAACAAGTAAAAAGTTCTTTCATTCATAAACAAAGCATGCATGTAAAATTAATGAAGAATAATTAATTGATGGGTTCCCTGAAATTTGGAACCTTTGTTCAACTGTGTAAGTTTGTTTTTCTCTGTAGAAAAAGATTGTAACCATGGGCTTAGGAGATGATTTTTTTAGTACCAGTTAAGAAAGAAACTTAATATAATGATGGTAGAGGACATATTTAATTACAAAAATTAAATAAATATATGTAATTTTCTAATTTTATCATATTTTCCAGTATCGTATTCATAATTTACATTATATGTAGTGAATATATTATAACTTCGATTAAAAGGTAAGGTTACGTGTTAGTGGACTTCTGCAGATTTCGGTTTCAGCGGATGATTTTTTTAGTAGCAATTAGGAAAGAAACTTAATATAATGATGGTAAAGGACATATTTAATTACAAAAATTAAATAAATATATGTAATTTTCTAATTTTATTATATTTTTCAGTATGGTATTCATAATTTACATTATATGTAGTGAATCTATTATAACTTCAAATAGAAGTAAAGTTACGTATTATTGGACTTCTGCAGATTTCGCGTCTAAACAGAATTCACACTAAGTGTTGTTGTTTTCAATCAAGGATGAGTGCTAATTTATATTATATCTTTTTTTGTAATACAAGTGAGATTTATTTTATTCATGAAAAGCCATACATATAATCAAGAATAATGGTACAACAACTTAATTATGCTTCCTCTATCACTTTCCATTGAATTATTGGATGAAAAATAACTTAATTAGTTCTTTTTTCCGCTCTTGGAAATTTTTTTTTTCCTGTAGAAGAAGCAATGCATCTACTAGTTTATTAAGATGATTACTTGAACTAACTTCTTCTTGTGAAATGAATCCCAATGTCATGGTCGGCTTCCCCAGCTTTATTATTCCATGTTCAGTTGATGTGGGCTTTCTTCATGCTCCAAGCACTCCAACTAGTGATGTTTACTCTTTGAGCACCATAGTTGAAAGCAAACAAGTGAGCATCTTTATTTATAGCCAATGTAGGGTAAACTCTTGCAGTGATACAGCTCTTTCCTTTCCCACCAAAGCTCTCCACTATTGAATGGTCAATCTGCAAATTCAACAAAATGAACCTCAGAACTTCCAAACATATGCATACTTAGACTCTGATACAATAGAAACACGCTTCCAAGAGTATTGGAATACATGGTTATCTACTAAAAGCACAATACAGCTGTTTCTATCTGAAGTTCTTACTCTCAAGCTTTTCTTTTTCTTTTTAGTTCTCTGGTATGAGAACTTCCAAACAATATTGTTGGAAGATATGAACTGTAGAGACCAAACTAAAGCAATATTTTTCTTCGAATTCTACAAAGTAAATGGCTATTTAACGTATTTCAAAAGTCATGATCTTGACTCTATGCACAGCCTCTGTTGTTTGTTATAGGTGGCACCAGACTTGGGCCAGGCTATGTTTGACCCATATGTAGCCCAAATCCAGCAGGAAAAGCCCAAAGCCCTTAACTAATAAATAGCGTTTGTTTTGGGCTTAGTTGACCCAGCTGGACCGTGAAATCCAAAATAATAAACTTTTTCAGCTCGAGTCCGCCCAAATTAGGGTCAGAACAGGTTTTACTCATTTTGACCTGGTCCGGCCAAGTTGTTTTGCTAATTGTTCAAAGAGTTCACGTCGTCGAAAACGTGGCCCTAGAATTGGAAAATGTGATCCTAGAAAAAGGACATTGTGGTGGGCGACACTTTTTTCAAAGATGTGATCTTTTGGGTAAAGTTGGTTGACTATTGACGTTAGACATGTATGCAAGTAAAACAATACTATACTCTCTTATGCCTGTCCAGGTGTTGGATAGAGAACTCACCAAGCTTCTTAATGACAGGCTTTCATGAACTGGATCAATATCCACAAAGGTCCCATAAGTGGTCTTATCATTTTGTTGATTTAAGGAGGATCTGCACACCATAAAAAAATGCAGAAGAAAAGTCAGTTCTTTGTCTGGATTTCTGACAATGTTGGGTGTTGAGAAATTTCAGGAAAGAGATTTAGATCAAAGACCTGCTTTGGTCACTGCACATAAGCACCACATGTTTGTCTTTGCTTTTGAATATTCTAAAAAATACTGCTGTGTACTCCTGCAAGTCCTTTGAAGCCAAAACTAATAGCCCAAATGGACCTAAACTCCCTTTAACTGATGCACCTTTTTGGCTACACAGCAGTTGTGGATTGCTCCAGCTTGGATCCAGTATTTCTGCTTTGCTAAAATCTGATACTTGGAATGAAATCTCCACATCTGCCTGTTAAATGAGTATTGAAACCAATATATCAGAAACCATAATCTCTGACGTAATTATTTTACTGTTGGGTATTAGAAAGATTTCAGTTTCTGGGTATAAAAAACCTGCACTGCTGTAACACCAGGAACTTCAAGAACTGATCCTCCACCAATAACCTTGCTAGACAAGTAGACTGGAGTCCCCCGAAGCTTTTCAATTTCTTTGATTGGCCATTGAAGGAGCTGTTTTCTGGATCTGTGGAGCCAAATTTTTCTGGGAATTGCCTGCAGACCAAAGAAGTCATAATCTGATTTGAAACTAAAGAACTTCAAGAATTGATCTTATAAACAAGCTTCTGTAAGATAGATAATTACATGAACTCCAGACCAGCCCTTCTTGATATCAGCATCAACGCTTGAAGATTCATTGATCCAACCCAACAAGACCCTCCGGTTCTTAGGACCGTCGAAGAAGGTTTTTGAAGCGTAATACTTCCCATAATCATATCTTAATCCTAAATCACCTTCCGTGGATCCTTCATCAGGAGTGTATAAATCCTTGACGTGATCATAGGTACCTATGGTGTAGACATCATGTTTTGTATCATCCAAACTGATCTTAAGCACATGCTTAACATTTTTAGCTAAAGTTGATGTATCAACTCCAACTGAGGCATCAATGGCAACTGGAAAAAAGTCAGGACATTCCCACATGCCAGTGCCCTCAGCTGAGTGTAAAGGTTGAGGGGATTGAACCCAGTGATCAAAGTTTTGGCTTGTATACAAGATTGCTAGTCCCTTTCTGTCAACTTTGCTTCCAATAATCACTCTCCACCTACCATCAAGACCAAGCCAAGAAGTGGTTGGGTCTCTAAATGAGCTTTGATTGATTCTGTTTTGTGGGGTTGGTGCCATTAGTGGATTGTCATGAGGTTTAACCCATTTTATAAGGTATGGATCAGAGGGATCTTTTGGAAAGGCCACGTTCTGAACTTGTTGGCCTCGTGTGTTGATTCCAGTATAGAGAATAGCAGGAATGCCTGTCTTCAGAAATGTTGCAGAACCTGACCAAGTTCCATTGATATCGGATGGTTGGGATGGGAAGATGGCTATGGGATGTGGGGTCCAATTAACAAGGTCCCTTGACGTAGAATGAGCCCACACAATGTTGCCCCATACAGCTCCTTTTGGATTGTATTGATAGAACAGATGGTAAATTCCCTTGTAGATCATAGGTCCTGCATTGGACCAAGAACTTGTTATACACCATTAAAAGATCCCAAGTTCAGGAAAAAAAAAAAAAAGAAAACCAGAACTTTTTTGAAGAAAGCCCAGAAAAGTTAACAAAAAACAATGAACCAACTCACTCACCATTAGGATCTATTCACCCATTAACACAAGCATTTGAGCAGAATCAGAGAAACATGTCCATCATAAGAAAAGAAACAAACTTTGTTAGAGAACACAACACATACATATACAGTAACTAAACAATGAATCATATGCAGACCATTTATCCAATTCTTGGGAGGTTGAAAGTGGTATCCAGTTCTGTAGGGTTGACTTGTAGGGTAAGAACTAGATTGAACACTCCCAAGTTCTCTGTGGACATGATGTGAAGCATGAAGCTCAAGAACACCATGTCCAAGCAATAATGCCAAGAACAGGAATAGCTTTAGAGAAGAAGAGATTGCCATTGCCATTAAATGTATGAAGAAACAAAAAAGCAAGTTGGTGTATTACACGAAGGAACCGCTATTTATAACATGAAGAAAACTATTTCTTTTTTTTTTAATCAGTAAACTGGAAATTTGAGGCCATAAAAGAAGCAAGAAAAGTAAACGTGATGTGACAGGTACACCCCATATTCAAAGCCGACGTCCACAAGAATCCAAAAAATGGGGCCGAAAACTTTAATCAAATTTTGTTTTCTTTTCTTACAATTGGAGCTTTGTTTAAAGTCCAGCTCTTGTCTAGTGAAATGGTTGAAGGTCATGCATGCATATATATATATATAATCCTTCGTTGACTTGGCTGCAAGGGAAACAGAGCGCCCAAGGGATCGGGATTCTTAGAGGACCAGTTGCTAGCCTCATCATCTCGAGCTTTTCACCGCCGGCACTGTGACTGCATAAGCCCTATGAACTAGCTCTTCCATGTTCGCCGAACTGTACGATAGAGGACGGTCAATTCGAGTATTGAAATTTTCCAATCCGGTGAGCACCGTTAATATTTCTAGTAGATAGACTTTTCAAGGAACCTATATATATATATGTTTTCTAGAAGTTATATATATATATATATATATGTTTTCTAGAAGTTAATAAGACAAAGGGAGGAAATTTAATTTTATGTAAGTTGAATTAAAATTTATTAGCTAATTGAGTTCGTTCTTATATTAATTTTATCTTCTTTGTGCTAATTTGATCAATTTAACGTTTTTTATTTTAATTGATTGATTAATAATGACGATGATGATGATTTTTGTTATTGTTATTGTTGATGTTAATATTATTTATTTATTTAGTTACTTTTTAACATATTATTTAATTTATTACTTACTTTTATATTTTATTTATTTATATTTTTATCTTTTATTTCTTCATATGGGTCATTTGAAAACAGTCTCTCTACTAGTTAGAGGTAAGGCTGCATAGTTGAACTGTAGATTACTAAAATTTGAACTAAATATTAGTTAGTTGTAATCTTTAATTTTTCTGTATTAATTTAACATTTTTTATTTTAATCGATCATTATAAAAAATAAATTAAATAATAGTTAGTTGTAATATTTCTACAATTTTTTTAAAAACAATTCCTAACTATTAAAACTTTTAATTTGAGCATCTTTTCAATGACTAATTTATATGTTTTTGTAATCTTTTTCATTTTTAATGGGTCAAGACTCAAGAAGTGTTGAAAGAGTCATAAAAACTTATTTTTAGTTTATATTTTGTTAACCCTTCAAATTTTTAACCACTTTTGCTTAGGATGCATGAATCAAAGATCTGGCTTCATGGCGTGATTTGGAAGGTAAAACTGAGTTAAATATGTTAAGTATTAAAATAATTAATCTAGGTTTAACCTTGTTTTCTAAACCTACTTCGAATTATCAACTATATAAACTAGGGTTCATTTCTTCCTACTCAATTATAGATAGGGATGGCAACGGACTCGACCTACGGGTTGGCCAGCCTGTGGTCTGATTCCCAACCCGGTTAAAAATGTCTTTGTGGTCTAATTCCCAACTCGGTTAGACTTTATGTTTTTTTTAATTAAAAATGAAGTTATTTTGAACCTTCTTATCGGGTCAAGCAATCTCAACCTGTGACCTGATCAATCTAAGTCGAAGTTGGGCTAGATCGAGCCGGGCTACATTTGCTATCCTATTGACTCTAAAAAAATTAGGTTATTTTCCTCTTTTTTTACCTTGACAAGCTATTGGTTTAGTTTTTATTAATTTTTTCTTCATGTTGTCATAACATTAAAATTTTCAAATTTGAATAAAAAGTTTTGAACAGATAGAAACTAAAAAAATATGATGTACGATAACTAAATAATATTATAAAGAAATAACATTAATTTTTAAAATATAAAATTAGAACTATTCAGTGTAATTAATCCATAAATTAACACAATAAAAAATGACATAATGGTGCTAACAACTAAGATTAGTGAATAGATTGATTTTGAAAAAGTCAACTAACCTTAAATTTATTGTCTTGGAGAACTAAATTATTTTTATATTTAGCTGCTTCAATAATACACTAATAATTTTAACTTGATTCTTTTCGTCTTTTGTCATATGCAAGAAATTAAGACAAGAGCATCTTGATCCCACGTCGTACCTTATTATTTTAAGGAATAAGGTATTGATCATTTAATCATTATTTGCTCTACAAGAGTTTGAAATTTAAGACAGGTTGCAGCACCTGTTTTTGTTAGGATATTTTAACTTTGTGTTATTTAATCTTGTTTACATATTTGTATACACTTCATATAAACGTATAGGTAAAATTTAGTGAAACAAAGTAAGAATTGGTTAATTGGGATAGAGAATCTGATTCCATTTAAGATAGGCGTGTGATAGCTGGATATTTTATTTTATTTTATTTTATTAGTAATAAGCTTTCTTGAGCTTCCGCAATTATTTATAAATTTGAAAATTTTAGTTCCTTTTTTTTGTGTGAAAAAAGACAAGTTCTTTTTGTTTTTCTTTTGTTAACGGAGATCATTAATACATAGAGATGATGAAAAAAAAAAGTTTTAAAAATCAGATTGGAATTTCGACTGACAAGATAAGAGGTTGAAATTTAAAAGATTCAACTAGAATTAGACCATTATAAAATTAACTAAAGATTAAATAAAATTAAAGAATTTGAAAAACAATTAAAAAAGATTATTCTTACTTATTGAAGAATTCAAAGTTAAATTGAAAAAAGAGATTATTAATTAAAATTAATTGATTTATTTTAGTTTATAAGAACTTATTAATTTACAAAATTTGATCGATTAATTAATAAATTGATCGATATTTAACAACAAAAGTTATTAAAGTAAATCAAACAGGAAAGTGAAAAAACTAAACCTAAAAATTAGATAGTTCAAGATTTTAGATTGAACTGACCAAATCGGTCGAGTTTTTTTAATCATTCAAAAAAAGTGATAATAAGTTAAGTCGATTGGATTGATTTATATTTAAATTATTTAATTCGATTAAAAAATAAGTTTAAAAGATAATATTTAACAGGTTAAATGAAGCATAATTGAATTCAATATCAAGCTTAATTTTTTAAAAAATTGATAAATTATAGAAATTAAATTCGACCGACTTGAAATTAATGAACAAAATTAAATTTGTTTGAATTCAAAAATAAAATTAATAAGTTAATTCAGTTTAACTTTTTTGTTCAAAATTGATAAATTGTAAAAAAATTAAATTAACTGGTTAAATTGAATTTTTTTGAATTTAAATATAAAATTTGGTTTTGATATAACACGACTCAACCCATTATTATTGATATTTATACAATTCTGTCGTTAAAAAAAACATATTTTTGTCAAATATTTAAAGTTTCATATCATATAAAATATGGCACTCTCCAGATAAGGAAAAAGCATATGGTCTCAGCAATAAAACCAAAAATGACTTGCAGAGAAATTAATCATTTGGCTTGAAATTAAAGGAAAATGCAATACATCTAAAAAGGCTAATTTAATCAAATCTAGAGCTATTCCATGGATCTAAATTTAGATGTTTTCAATAGACTGATTCACGAGTTCAAGCTCAGACCCATACTAACTCGAGACTCAACTATTATAAGTAAAACAATCACTTTGCTTAGAAGAATTGAGTCTTTGGTAAGCCTAGGTTTGAGCAACTCAAGTTGAGGCTCAATTAAAAAAAATATTATTTTACATTTTTAATTTTAAAAAATTGACGGGGTTGATCCATGTGTTGTCTATTACCATCCTTAAATTTCCAATTTAGGTCATGCACCTTTTTTAAGGAAAAGAACATTTTTATAAGCTTTCCCCATTACTTTTAGGTTCATATCATAATATATTGATGATTATTACCAAAAATGACTCCATTTTGACTACATCACCCATCACAGGATCACATTATCTTCACCAAAAGATTGATGTTGATAATAAGTTGACATTGAAATGAATCCGAGATAAGTACTAGTTTCTATTTTATTTAATTTATTAAATAATTTGCACATGCATCATGAGTAATTATACTTATA
>JANZXR010000005.1:3721580-3765545 GCA_027575705.1 Erythroxylum echinodendron | reverse complement strand
ATCCTCCACCAATCACTTGGCTAGACAAGTAGACTGGAGTCCCACGAAGCCTTTCAATTTCTTTGATTGGCCATTGAAGCAGCTGTTTTTCCGGATCTGTGGAGCCAAATTTTTCTGGGAATTGCCTGCAAACCAAAGAAGTCATAATCTGATTTGAAACTAAAGAACTTCAAGAATTGATCTTATAAACAAGCTTCTGTAAGATGGATAATTACATGAACTCAAGACCAGCCCTTCTTCATAATCCCACAAACCCCACGACCTGCCTTCTCTTCTCTCCCTTCCCAAGGGCCTTCCATATGGACTATAGGCACTCCTCTATTTAGAATCGTAATTATTCTGATTAACGACAACCCCTTCAACTAGCTTATTTTATTTTTTAGAAAATTTATTCGATAAAGAAATAAACGATAAAAATATAGATTTTATTATCTTTTTTCAAAAAATATTATTGATATTTTAACACTCTTGACAGTAAAAATTAAAATTTATTTTAATAAAATTGAGTGTTATAATTATTAGAGCAATTATATAAACTCTATCACATATATAACTAACTTTTTTTGTTAAAATAAATTGATAGACATTCAACAAAATTTCTTTTAGAACTTATAATTCTATAAAATATTTTAAAATAAAAAAAATTAAAAATTACTATGTATGAGTAAAAATCAATTGATACCATTTGAACAATTTTTTTTACAAAATCTAATAATAAATAATTGTTCAAATTTTAATTTGTTCAAAGTTTAGTCCGGCTATGCTTTATAATTGAGGAAAATTGGGCCTTTTGTCCATTTCTCTTCTTGCTATGGATATAACAAGTTAGGATCACGAATTTCGTTCCGTATCGAACGGTACGTACTATACTAATTGAAAAATTGTACGAAATAGGAGTTTTAATCTATCACGTGTAACTACTAGTTAATATCGGTCTATTTCGTCTAGTACCGGCATGTATTTATAATACCGATCATATACTAGCTAATACCGAAAATTTTGAAAAATATAGGTACTTATTAACAAAATTTTTAAAAAATTAATCTTCTGCCTCTCTTTTCCTCCCCTTTTTAAAATTTTTTTATAATTAATTATTTAGTTCAACTTTTATTGTGATTTTTTAATTTTTAATTTTAAAATAAAATTTTTATTTTTATTACTAATAATAATTATACATTAAATTAAACTTAAAAATAAATTATTTTATTTAAATTTATTTTAATATTTTAGATAATATTTATTAATAATGTATTAATAAAAATATTTTATGTTTTAAAATAAATAATTTAAAAATTATTATTTATAAACTAATATTTATTTTATATATTTCTAATTATTAAATCAAAATTTATTTGAAATTTATATATTTTAAATATATTTTTAATTTTAATTATAATTATTAATAATTATTAAATTAATTTTATAAATTAAATTAAATTAAGGTATTTATAATTTTAGTAATAATTAATTTAATTAATTAACTATATAATTTATTTAATTGCTAGTAAATTAAATAATATATGTTTTTATTTCATGTTTTAATTCTACTTGATTGTTTTCTTATCACGAACTCTTATTGTAAATTGTAATAATTTGAGAGTTAAGGATTTTTTTTGAATGTTTTGATGTAATTATTATTTATTATATAATAAAAATTGAAATTGTAATATTTTAAATACTTTGTAGTATTTTTAATTTTATATTTGTATGAAAATGATAGTCTTTTTTCATAAATTTATGGTTATTATTTATATATGAAATATCTGAAAATTATTGTTATTTCATATTAATTATGATTATTATTTATTATTCTGATTTTTGAAGACAGGGTTAAAAATATACTGTACAACTGTACAATATGACAATGAACTATTTTGTAATTTTAAAAAAATTTATGGATTATTTTATAAATTTAAAAAATTACTCAAAATGGTGCTCTGTATGAATCGGTACTGGTACAATGCCATACCAAAACTTAATTCAATACCAACTCTAATACGGCATTCGCAACATTGTATCAAACTCTCCCACTAGACATCTAAAAGGCTAAAACCTCTTTGTTGTTTAGAAGTGTCCATTTCTCTTCTTGCTATGGATATACCAAACTCTCCCAATAGACACCTAAAACCTCTTTGTTTTTTAGTTTGTGGCAAGTTTAAATAAAATAATATTATTTTAATAAAATAATATTACTATTAAATAATTTTTAGACCTCACGCTTCAGTAGGACTTTAACTAGATGTTGATAATAACGATTCTTATTATTAAATAAAATAATATTGTTAATAAATAAATTCAATTCAAGTCGAGTCATAACGATTCAAAATTCAATAGATTCAAATTTTGAAGTTAAATTCAGATTAAATTGTTAATTTTATTTATAAGTAACTTAATTTATTTCTTAATTTTTCTTGAATTTTGTTAGTTCAAAGTACATAATCTCATGATTGTTATATTTAATACAAAATTTATTTATCCTTCTATTATAGAACAATTATTAAGACCATATATGTTGCATTAAACGTATACTCACTAGAAAATTAAAAAAAAAAACCCAAAACGGCATCGTTTAGCGAATTTTAAAATACAATCCTGAAACTACGTCGTTCAGAAAGCAAAAACCAGTCAACGTGGCTCTGTGCCACCAACTCTTGTTTCTTCTGCTTCCTCCCTGCGAGAACGAACCCAAAAACCTCAAACCATTCCCCTCTTTTCTGTTTCATTTTTCAATTTTTTTTAAGCTTTAAGCATCTGATATAAGTACAACTCACAACAAAAGAACAATCTTTTTTTTTTTTCTGGGATTGTTTTAGTTCAAGATAAATGGTTCAATTTATTGGTTCTGCTCGTGTAAATCCTTCTCTGGCCAGTTTCGGTCCTTGTAGACGCGGTGTCTTTCTCAAGAACTCTTCTTTGTTGCTTTCCAGAAATGGGTTCTCACCTTTTAGTCGGATTATTCAGGCTTGCCTCCAGTCAAGTACTGATCTTTCTCTGTTCTGTCTGTTTTGTACTTTTAGTTACCTGTAGCTTTATCCTAGTAAGACTTAACTCATCTTTTGGTATTAATTTATTCCAGTTTGATTATTAGTTGTGTGTTTCTGAGGTTATACATTGATTTGGATTGATTGTTTGTCCACCACGTCTTATTCTCTTCACTGTTTCATCAGCGTAGTTATAATGTTTGTCTCTTAATTTCGGCCTTTCTATGCTTGAAAATTGATATATGTTTTCTGTTCCAAGCCATTTCGATTCAAACTTCATATAATTGGTTGGGGGCATTCCTATGCTTGAAAATTGATATATGTTTTCTGTTCCAAGCCTTTTCGATTCAAAGTTCATACAATTGGTTGGGGGCACCACTGTTCCATTGAAATAAGAAAACTTAGTTTTGTTACCTACATCCACAACCTTAGAGTTGATGAAAGGTGTACGCTACAATATGATTTTGGTTCGGAGACATATTTTTTCCAATTATAAGCAAATATAAATGGTTTCTCTCTGCCCATACTAAAAATGTTTATGCTACCTGCTTGGATGCATGCTGCATGTGGATTTTTGGGCTTTTTGTAGAATTGTTAGTTGATTAGCCTTGCATATTACAGATGCAAATGGGAATTCTGCTGAACGTATGGCCTTGGACAAATCTGAGATCATATTCATAGGGTCAGGAACTAGTGAAGGGATTCCGCGGATTAGCTGCCTTACAAATCCCTTGAAGAAATGTCCGGTATTTTGGAAATCTCTTCACATTTGTTCATCTCTTTACATTTTATAGTTTGTCCCCTATTAGGTATGATTTGTTTGCTCAGGGTTTCTATGGGATGCTTAATTCTTGAATGCTTCTTGGTTCGATAGGTATGTTTAAAAGCTGTAGAGCCAGGTAATAAAAATAAGAGATTAAACACCAGTCTCCTCATTCGTTATCTTGGGCCTGCAGGAAGACATAACATTCTTATAGATGCTGGCAAGTAAGTGAAAGACTCCTCTGATGTGGTTCCAATTTTTGCTGTTAGAGAAACTTCATTACTCCTTTTCTTTTTGGGAATTTGAATGAAGATTGGTTTGATGATGCATTCATGTATGAACTGAAGAATCTCTAAATGGAGATAATTGTCTTTGAACTGTGATATTTGGTGTGCAAAATTAAGACAAATGCTTAAATATACAATAACATGAATGAAATTGAAAGCCAGGGATTTGTCTTGACATTGACCTTCTAATGCTGAAATTTATATCAGTTTGTGAATTGTGATATGAAATTTTCATTTTTGGAGCAACAAAGATTAATCCTAGTTATGAATTGAACTACTGAATTGACCAACTATACCTTAAAGTGCAGCATGTTATGTTGGTTAGGACAATTACTTTATACTAATTTAACCTATCCATAATCATTTTCCAGGTTTTTTTACCATAGTGCTCTTCGATGGTTTCCCGTATTTGGGTTAGTCTTTTATTCTTTATGCTCTCTTAAATAGTTCAAGCCTTTTTTTTTTAATATAATTGATGAATTGCTCAGTTTGAATTCAATGAATTTTGGCAGTGATAAGAACCAATTGAGATGTTCATGTCTTAAGTTATATCAGAAAAGAATATATAACTGGATACTAATTTGCAAGTTCTTTTACCTTATCTGCATCTACTATTGGGAGATTGTAACTAGCTGCATTTCTGTCAGGCTAAGAACAATTGATGCGGTTATTATTACTCATTCTCATGCTGATGCAATTGGAGGTCTCTGTCATTAACACTTTCTAATGCTATTCTGTAAATAGACAAATATAATTTAGTCTAACTCTCAAATTTCTTGTTCTTTTTCGTCTTCTTTTTTTCTTTGAGAACCCTCAGATTTCTTCTTTGTTTGATATAGAAACACCTCTCTGGCACTAACATGGATATTTTATGTTTCTACTTGAATCATATGCTCCCCAGGTCTTGACGATCTTCGTGATTGGACAAATAATGTGCAGCCTTCTATTCCTATTTATGTTGCAAAGCGTGATTTTGAGGTCAAACTCCGATTTACCTTCATAGACACTTTTCTGCTATAGTTTATACCTCCTACTACCTGCCAAGCTGATGATTCAATAAAATATTTCATTTATATGCAATGCATTAAGTGCTGTTAAATCCTTTGTTGTTTAGGAGTCGGTGACCTGTTGGTCAGACTTCTTGATCTGAAGACACGAAGCAGCATTCTCCTTTAATTTTAGTTTATTGCAGATTAGATATTTAGAGTCTCCAACCTGAATTATTCATAGCTTGAATGTTAGGTTTCTTCTTTGTGCAACTGACTATATCGCTATTTAAACAATTCAGGTGATGAAGAAGACTCATTATTATTTGGTGGATACAAGTGTGATTGTACCTGGTGCTGCTGTCTCAGCATTGCAATTTAATATTATACAAGAGAAGCCATTTGTTGTACATGATTTGAAGGTACTGATAAGTCCCTTGCTCATGCTTAAGTGAGATTCTTTTAATTCTCAGGTATCAGGCTCCAAAATCATAACAAACCTTGCTGTTCAACCTCAACTATGCAAATCAGAACACGACTTCAATGGAACAAGTGACAATGAATCACTTCCGTCACTGAATTTAATTATTTCGTTCGTCATGTAATGCTATCGGAATTGACTATAACCACTTTTTTCTTAAATTATTTGCTTCAGTTTACCCCTTTACCTGTGTGGCATGGTCGTGGTTATCGTTCCCTGGGTTTTCGCTTCGGCAACATATCTTACATTAGGTGAGCTCTCAAATTAAAAATTCTCAGAACGTAGTTTGTTTATGGTTTTTTAGAGATTCTGGGATTGATATCTAATTTATGTTTGCAGTGATGTGAGTGAGATACCTGAAGAAACTTATCCACTCCTTGAGGGCTCTGAAATCCTGATTTTGGTCTCTTTCTTTCTCATACATACTCACACACAATGACACAACCAGCTCCATCCTTCTTTTCCCGCTTGTTTGCACACACATGCACATATTTGGGCACAAAACCAGTATTCCCATTTCTTTTAAACTACATCCAAATTCTCTTCAGTTCGTGCTTATTTTTCGTTAACTTTTCAGGATGCTCTGAGGCCCGATAGGTCTTCTTCAACACACTTTGGACTTCCAAGGGTATACGTTCGTACTTTTCATGCTAATTATATAGCACCATAAAGGGATAAAACTGACTATACTATCCTTTTCACAACTTGCTGACTTGAGTTTCGGATTTTGGAAACTCAGGCCTTGGAAGAAGTAAGGAAAATTCGACCCAAGAGAACCCTTTTCACTGGTAATTCATACCCCAGGTTTCATTTTAGTGAAAATATCAACATAATTCCATTAATCAAATCTTAGCTTCTCTTCTACTCTTTCCCTATGATGCCATCAATCCTTTTTGTATGGTTTCGTATTCTTACTTGTTAGAACGTCAACAGACATACCAAACTATACTTTCACCTAAATTCATTGTGAAAGTTACTTTTTCACTTTCCTGATTTGTGAAGGTATGATGCACCTGATGGATCATGAGAAGGTGAATGAAGATCTTATGAAATTAATGGACACAGAAGGTCTTGATGTACAACTATGCTATGATGGGTTGCGTATACCAGTATCACTCTAACTTCCTTCTCTGTACTTGCTCTTTTCTTTCTTCTCACTTTCTTGATAGAAATTCTTTGAGCTTGAAAGTGATCATTTGAGCTCATGTACTATCCAATGTTATTTCTGGGAAGTTACGCTTGCCCTTTATGTCACATCAAGCAAAACTTGCTGTAACCAACAAGCCGTATTGTTTATTTGCATGAAGAGAAGATTATTGGGAGATTATGGTTGGTGAGGCATTGAAATCATTGTCCATCTTATCATATGTTTAAGACATAGATATAGGACCTGCTAAGGACTTTTAGACATGCTTGGACGGTACTCCAATACATCTTGTCTTTTACAAGAAGACAATCCTATACCCTCAAAAACCAAAGGCCTTAGCTACCATTATTTGGCTCTCTATAGCTAGTCATTTCTCTCTCAAAAAGGTAGTCATTTGATGGATTTTGATTTTCTAACATTGATGTGATTAGAGTTCATTCCAAGTTCATCCACGAAGATGAGTTCATCGTAAATTATTGGAGTAAACTTTTTTTAGGTATTTTTGAATATATTATTAGGACATTTAATTCCCAGTGTACAAAGTTTATCGCTTCTCGAGAATTAGAGGAGGGTCATCAATTATACGTAGTTTTTCTTTACGAAAGAGACTTTTTTCGTAACTCAATTTTATAATCTTATAGTTTCAAAGGAGTAATTTTAACCGTTGCTATTGTGTTTTTTGAACATATTAATATCATTATTATTATTATGCAAACTTGTTAGTACAATTATTTGACCATGGTTTTAAATATATTTAAGATTAATAATACAACATCTTCTCACTAAAACCCTTTTGCCCCAATAATGGTCCTTGTGGAAAAGTATCCATGATTATGGATACTAAGATCATTTCTTATGAAAAGGATGCATAGTGTAGGGTCGGTCCATTCTCAATCATTTGATGGGTGGGACCTTACAAGTTCTAACCCGTGAAGTAGGTTAGCTTGACAAGATTTTCTTATGGTACACAAGAGTATAGAATAATTTTGTATGGAGAGGAATTATTGAGTGGAGGATAATTAAAGAAGCTAAAAATAATTTAGGTTTTCTTTTCCTCTTAATTAGTTCATCTATAGGTTCCAAATTAGGGTTTCAACCATTTTAACAAGAGGCATGAATTCCAAAATTTAGAATCCATTTTTTTCTAATTTATAAAATTCACTCTTCTTGTTAAAAAATGATTATTTATTTAATTGATCAATTAATTTTCATTAATTAATAAATTCTTGTAAATCAAAATAAATAAATTAAATTTTATTTAACAATCTTTTTAATTATGGATAAGAAAAATTTTTTAAATTATATTTTTAATTTCCTTAATCTTATTCAATCTTTAGCTGGTTTTACTATGGTCTAATTTAGATTGAAACTTTTAATTACTAATTTAATTTCGATTCAATTTTTAAAATATTGATTAAAATGTAGTTTCTTATAACTCTGTTGTTAAATTTGTTGACTTTTAAATTAATCTTAACCGTTTATTTTTTAAAATTTAAGTTATATTTCGATAATAACTTATTTAATTTAATTTTCAATTTTTAAATAGGTGTCAAATATTTTAAACTTTTCAACTAAATTCTAAAATTTCTAAAATATAACTTATCAATTCCATACATTTATTTTATTAAAAAAGATGATATAAAAATTTTAAAAAAGAGAATTATATTATCAAGCATATAAAACTATCTTATCTTTAATTATATGTTCTAAAATTTTAAATTACAATGATAATAACAATTCAAAACACAGACTTTATTATAATTTTAAAACAGTACTATCGTATTATATCAATTGAGGAAATGAGCTGGAGCATAGTTGAGACTTGCGTCAAGAGCACGATCCCATTTTCAAAAACTAAATCATTGATGAATGAAACAAGAAAATGACAAACGAAAAGATGGGTTTTTTTAGTTTTTATTTGCCAATTCTATATGCTCATATAATATTCGATCAGAGGACAGAAAGGCTCATCGAAGCACATGAACATACAGTCAGACAAATTAGCTCCAAAAAGTACTGTTCATCTCTTTATTTATTCGAAATTATAATAAAATTTTAATTTATTCAAAATATTTTATAAATTATATATATTTTTGGTATGGGTTTCATTGTTTACCAAAAAAACATTTTTCATTTTTTTCTCTTTAATATTGATGACTCTCTGAACGGTTAATGTTCAGACTTAGAAAGTTAAGCAAACAAAACCCTTAGATTGTCATGTGAAGCTAAAAGAATACCAATGGGGTCAAATTCTGTTAAGGTTGGCCATGCATGCATATACTTAAATGCCTCTAGCTAAGAACCTGCAACTCAAGTCAAATGTGGAGGTTGTATCTTCGTCAACTTGTAGTATCTTCATGATCTTGCATGGATTCTACCGTACTCATCACATCATCAATAATGGGAACCAGCACCAAATTTTGTGTTCATCACTTAAAATCAGTAATGAGGTAATCTGAACTCTAATTATGATGAGAAGAGTAAGAAGAAGCAGAAGAATAACAGCTAAGCATCATATTCCTGTCAAGTAGAATATTCATCATTGCCCATCCAAAAAAGTCAGAAATTGCAGCTTCTGCTGCATAGAAAGTAGAAACAGAAGAGAAATGGCCACGTGAAACAGTAATAATATTTTCTACTGTAGGGGAAAACAGCTTTTAGCCATTCCTGTTCCAAGTTAATCAATGGATCAATCATGTCACTGTAAAATGTAGAAAGGACAAAAGCTGTGTAGGATCTTTTTTCAACTAAGGAATATACATAAGAACCTAAATGTCCTCACACATTTTATATACTGATATGCAAGTGATTCTCTCTCTTTTTTCATGGTAACCTTTTTTATCTTTAGCGCTTACTTTATAGGAGAAGGGAAAGTTAGAGATGATTAAAAAAAGGTTCAATTCCTTTAGAATGAATTTTTTTAAAAAAATGTTAAAAAGTAAATTGAAAATAAGGAAAAAAAATAGATTTTTTCTTAGTTTTGAAGAAGAGAACGAAAGAAAAGACAGAAAGCGCAACGTCGGAGTGCTGGCATTTTGTTTTGGACCCCTTCAGGATAACACACACTTCACCTTCTCATCCACACCTGTCTCTCTTTCTATCTCTCTGTCACTCAGTTTTATGAACTGGGTTTTCTTTATATTCTCTCTTTTGTATGTATTTGTGTGGTTACAGTTAGATTTTCTTGGTATCAGAAGAGAGAGCTCAGATTTTGTAGTACATGTATGGAGAGGAAAAAGATGGTCTGAGGATTTTCTTGCTCTTTTCCTCACTCCTTTTCTTTCTTCTTGTTTGTTCTGAGCTACCAAAAAAGAACCAAAATTGTCTCTTTGCTTCGAATCAAACAAACAACAAAACCATCATGCCAATTGCAGGTTTGTAGGGATCAAAGCTTAATGATTTAAACGTTTTATGTATCAGTATCAACCTCTTCACTTTGATTTCTTTCCACTTTTTCAATAGTTTTAGCTTTTTCCTAGATTAAGTTTGTCTGTGTACAGATCTTTTTAACGCCAAAGATCTATGACCCTTCAAGCTTGGTACCTCAACATCTACTTATGTAAGAGAAGATGATTAAAGGTATGATCTTTCATCAGCAACAACAACAGCAAGAAGAAAACATGTCCAATTTGACATCAGCTTCTGGTGAAGCAAGTGTTTCTTCAGGTAACAGGAACGAAACTTTCACCAACTATCCTCAACTTGCTCCTCCAACACAAACTCTACAACAATCTGCGAAGAAGAAGCGAAACTTACCTGGAAACCCAGGTGCGAATATCCATCTAATATACTATTTTCAGTTCTTATTGTATCCAACTTATGTTGTTGTTGTTTTCTGGTTTGGTTTCTTGAATCAGATCCAGATGCAGAAGTGATAGCTTTGTCACCAAAGTCGCTATTGGCTACAAATAGATTTGTGTGTGAGATCTGCAGCAAAGGGTTTCAGAGAGATCAGAATCTCCAGCTCCATAGAAGAGGGCATAATCTGCCATGGAAACTAAAGCAAAGAACAAGTAAAGAAATGAGAAAGAAGGTGTATGTTTGTCCAGAACCAAGTTGTGTGCACCATGACCCCTCAAGAGCTCTAGGTGACTTAACAGGAATCAAGAAGCATTTCTGCAGAAAGCATGGAGAGAAGAAGTGGAAATGTGATAAGTGCTCAAAACGTTATGCAGTTCAATCAGATTGGAAGGCTCACTCAAAGACTTGTGGCACTAAAGAGTATAGATGTGACTGTGGAACCCTTTTCTCGAGGTAAGTAACCAGCTTTATCATTTCAGGAAATTCTATACAAAGACATGGAGTCCATTTCAGGAGGCAAAGAGAATTTGTCTTAAATGTGTTTACTTCACGAAGTTCCTTCCAGATACAGATACATACCCTTTGAATCATTCCTTACATTGACACTTGTGAGGAAATTGCAGTGGCTTAGGAACTATCAGTCTGTAGTTTCAGAACTTCTGCGACATTACTGTTACTTTTTGTTTTCTTCTGAGCTTTCTTTTTTATTTTTCTTTTCAGGAGAGACAGTTTCATAACTCACAGAGCCTTCTGTGACGCTTTGGCAGAAGAGACTGCAAGAGCAGTCCCACTTGTCCCATCTCAACCTGGTTCTTCAACAAATCATAATTCGAGTATCCAAATACCACAATTCAATATTACCAGTCAAGACTTGCATGCATTTTCACTCAAAAAAGAGCAGCAAAGTTTTAGCCTAGGGCCTGAGTTGCCACCTTGGTTGGCTTGCCCACCACAAGTACAGACAGCCATTGATCTCTCCGCCTCATCATCGTCTTCTAGAATTTCGACAAGGTTAGGTCAAGAGTTCACACATACGCACCAAGACCTGAGCCCAAACCCTAACCCTAGTCTTGGACCCACTCTACAACACTTTCAGTCTGCATCTTCCCCACACATGTCAGCCACTGCATTACTGCAGAAGGCAACTCAGATGGGTGCAGCAGCCATGAGCAGCAAAATTACTGGGTTGGTCAGACCTCAACTCCAACCCCACCACCAAGAACAACAAGCTCACGTGTCTGCATATTCTGCTACTAACAGTGTAAATACAACTGGCTTTGCTCTGAAGAACTTGTCCCCACTTGAAGACTTAGGAAGTGGCGGTGGCTGTAATGGTGGTGGGTCATTTTTCCATGGCTTGGTTCCTTTTGGGAATAAAGCTGGAGATGTACCTCAATCTGTTGGTGCACATTCTGGTACTCTTCTTCAAGACATGATGAACTCTTTATCTTCTGCTGCCTCTGGTTTTGAACCAACACCCTTTGAAGATGCATTTGTTGGTGGGGTCCTGAAGAAAGATGGAAACTTTTACAATGACTCTAACTCAAAGGCTACAACCACTGTTCAAGGTGGTGGTAGCCTCCCTGGAGGTGGCAATGAAGGGTTGACTAGAGATTTTTTGGGTCTTAGGCCTCTCTCTCACAGTGATATACTTACCATGGCTGGTCTCGGAAATTGTGTCACCACTTCTCATGAACACCAACATAGTCAGTCTCAAAAGCCATGGCAAGGTTAGATCCAAGTTCCTCACTTCTTATACTTTGTAAAACCCTCCTCTTTGCTTATAAGCTTCCCCAAGGGAAGAACACCCCCCAAAATTCTCATACTTCAATTCCTTATATGTTCCTACATGAGAATTTCTATATATTATGTCAAAACCGAATTTATAATTTATTCCGTATGCACTAGAAGAATAACGAATTCTGGTTTTAATTTGTAATCAAGAAAAATTAATAACTTTAGTTTCATAACACAAGCTGCAAGCTTTATTCTCAGTTTGGTCTGAATTGACACCACCCTAATAATTTCTCACCATCCGTATGTATAATAAGACAAGTTTCATTGTCACATTATGCAAAAGGGAAGTTTCCATATAAGTAAAAGAAAAAGAAAAAAAAGGCTGTTATGTAGTCCACTAGGTAGTGCACTCACATGATGATCCAATCAATGAAGGGAAATTATCCCAAAAAAATTCAATCTTGAAATGATCAATTTAACATGCAAATGACTAAGAAAAGAAAAGAGAAAGGGGCTTGGAATATACAACTTTGCACCATTATACACTTATAAAACATGTGAAGTACAAAAGCATATGGTTGATGGATACAAAACTAAAGCATTGGATTCTTCAATGAGGAAATGGTTCGTAAAATGTGCAAGTTTAGCTTGATGTGGATATGGTGTTCATTTGCAGACCAAAAAAGAGATGCTGTTTGATACCATATGTTGGTTCAAGTGGGATTCAATCCCGAGGATGATAAGCTTTTAGGCCTCTGGTTTAAGAACATAAACATTAATTTAAAAGTCAAATGAAGAATTCTATCTAATTAATAGATATGCTTCTTGTGATACAAAGTGCTACTTGAATCCTTATTGCTGCAAGTTTTATAACACAGAAGAGATGTTGCTGGATGATGAAGATCTTTATTTGTGCTTTCCACACCAAACAAAAGAACCAAGTTAGTGGGATTATAGATATAGCTAAGCTGGTCTGCAATACTATTTTACCATATTGAACTCCTGAAAAGTTAAAAGAAGAACATACAAAGTTTCTTTATGTGCTACCCACTTGTGGATGTTTGTTCTTGATTGCATGTGTGGGTAAGAGAAAGATGAGTGTCATTTTAGTAAGGTATGATTAGCTTATCATAAGATAAAGTAGTACCAAGGCAAAAACATTTTAATATCAGAAGAAGACCTAAAAAAAGATGCCTGTCACTAAGATATTTAATATGATTATGTACAATGCTACATAAATGTATGAGCTTGGCAAATTTTAATGGTGTTGCAAGTCTTTGATTCATGTATTGTAATAAAAAATGGAAAGTAAATGATATAATGGTATTTGTATTCATATACCAATAGCTCTACCACTATCAAAATTACCATATCATATCATTGTTAAATAAGTATATAGAAAAAACACTTTGGTTTGGTTTAACTCAAGATTAGTAAGTTATATTTAATTTGACAAGGATTCAATTTAATTTTATATTTAAGTATTCAAATCTTATTATATATTTAGATTTTCGGTTAAATTTGATAAAATTATTTTAAAACTCAGTTGATTATAAAAAAATGTTAATTAATAACTTAAATTTAATAAAATTAAATTCAAAATTCAACTCGAACTCTAATTCTAACTCTTAACTCTAACTCTATACTATATAGAAGATTTATTGTAGGAAACCTAAGAGAAATAGATGAAAAGGTCAGGAATGGTGGGCTAAAGGAAGAGTCCCCCAAACCCTCCAACCTAATGCATGAAGTGTATTGTTTTTGAATTAGTGAGCTTTTGGAGTCTACGATGGCAGATTTGACTCGGAGAAGAAAAAGAATATGTGTTGTGTCGGCGTTGGATGAGAAGGGGATTGCTATCAATGAACTTTGTGCACTGCATTTTTCTTTCATGGTGGCTTCAAACATAACCTAGTTGACTTGTCCATTGCAAGAGTTCTATCTCTTCTTTTTATGTAATAATGCTACCTTTTCTCTTGACTTGAGAGTGCATGCGCACATTGGTCACATACAAACAGGGAAGGCAATAGGTCAGTCCATAGATTGATTCTGTCAATTTTTATAAAATTAAAAGTATAAAATAATATTTTTTTAATTGAGTTCGAGCTTGAGCTATCTAGACTTAACTTTTCTAAGCAAAATGATATCATTTTGTTTAGAAGAATTGGACCTCAGGTCAGCCTGAGCTTGGGCCTGACTAGCCCTTTACCATCCCTACTTACATAAAATAATGTCTTCACTTGGCTTATATAGATTAAGGTTGCGTTTGGATTTGCGCTGCAGTAGTAAATAAGTACTTTTTCACCACAGTTTTCAAACGCAGTCACATGTTTAGATATACAGTGAACAACCAGAGGTTAGAGAAAACTGTAGTGCCATCGCATAAATCAATAATCAGAAAGAAGGTTACGGTAAGAAACTATTTTTGTGGTGAAAATTTTACTTTCCATTAATAACTTTCACTACAAGTATTATTTTCCATTAAACTCTTAATTAATATGACTAATAATATATTTTTATAAAATATTTTATTTATAATTTCTTATTTTATTATTTATAATTTTAAATTTATATGACTAATAATATATTTTAATTTAATTATTTATACAAAAATTAATAGTTATTAAATCAATGCGCTTTTTAGTCATTTTATCTCTTTTCAGCAACCAAAACTGCACTTACCAAATATCTATTTTCACGTTTCAGCAGTTACCAAAACGGCAATCTTAAACACGTAAATACTTATTAAGAATAAGTATTTATCATTTCAGCAGGTTGTCAACCGCCGCCGCTCTCCCAAACTAAGCCTAAAAGGATTTAGATAGATTGATTCGGAATGAATATAAGAGTTGAATTGAGTTGCTATAGTAATAATATTTAATTAATTCATGTGTCATATTTTTTGACGTTATCATGTTTTGTGACATATTTAAGCGAGTGACTCTCCTATTCAATGATTTAAAAATTGAAACGATAAAATAAAAAATTTAAAGTTTAAATGTTCAACTTTTATTAGATCTTCATAAAACTTATATACATTAAAAATTGAACAAAGTTAAATAATTTAAAATATAATTAAATAAGGAAAATATCTCTTTTCATAAAAAAAGTTAAAATTTAATTAAAAAAGATATTATTAAATAAAAACTAACCATAATATTTTAGTTTATAAAAATTATTCAATTTACAAAAATAAATAAATAAATAAATATACTGATTTTTAATAATAAAATTATTAAAATAGATTAAATAAAAAGATGATATTAATTAAAAATCTTGAATGGGCTCTTTTAATTATTGCTCCTATCTAAATCTAATTCACAATCCATGACGTTGTTTATGGGCTGTAGATCAAAGGCTTCTTACTTTGAGTCCAAACTCCAAACTGGGCTTTTGGGTCCTCATAATTCTTCAAGTCTGAAAGTATTATGATTTACGAATTGGACCAAACTCTCTTCTCCTACAAAACTAGCCTTGGAAACCAAAAGTTCAAAGAATTGGTCTGTTTTGTTTGTGTCAATTGCAGAGCAACAAGAAGCATAAGCGTAAAATGATTACCATTATTACGTAGTTAGTTTGTAAAAAAATGTTAAAAAATAAAATTTTATTATATTATAATTAATTATATTATAATTAATTAAAATATTATAATTAATTAATTAAAATATTATAATTAATGAATGAATTATATTTTAATTAATTATATTGTACCTAATAAATGAATTGTATCTTATTTTAATTAATGAATTATTAATTTTTAATTAGTTATTTTTTAATTAATTAATAATAATATTTTAATTAATTAATTATAATATACTAAATAGAGGGTACGAAGACGAAAAGTAAAGGACAGGTATGACTTTGAAACATTTGAGAAATCATTATCTCCACTTTGCTTGGCAAAGTGCAAGGTACTTGATTGCTTAGAGAAAATTGTCCAGTGAAGGAAGGAAGTAAGAACTAGAGAAGGGTATTGGATAATTAGTCAGAAGGAGATGGATTGAGTGATATCACATGGGATTCTTCATAAAAAGTGGCACAAACTGGAGCTCCAAATCCAACTCTAAGTTGCCAACAACAATGGCTACGAGGAAGAAGAGAACCAAAACGACTCTGTTCTTGGCATTCATCTGTCTGTTAGCTTTTGGTGCCTTTGTTCCTGTTTTTGCTCCTCTCCCTTCTCTCTCAAACCGTTCTTCCTCCAATCGCCTCCAAAAGGTGCTGCTTTTGAACTCATATTTGTGATCAGTCGACATGTTGTCTTTAAAGGTGCTATCTTTTTTTAACTCGCACACTGACTAGTTCAAGAGAAGTGCAAGCATCACTTGACTCCTCTTAGAGTTTGCTGGTTTATATAACTTTGATATGTAGGGCAGTAATTTAAGCGCTGAAAATAAGATTCAAAAGCTATAATTTTCTTGCTTTTCCTTCATTTAATGAATGCACAAGAGAAGGGTTATAAAGCTTGCATCTTGATAGTCGAAGACTACAACTTTCTTAGGCAGACAGGACTGATTTTTCTTCCCAAGCCAACGATGGGGCGAAGTAGGCTTGTATTTTGGTATAATTATCTTGCTTGTCCTTCATTTTAGTCAATGCACAAGCGAAGGTTATAAATCTTGTATCTATCTTGGCTTTTAAAGGTTAAAGCTTTCTTAGGTAGGCTGTTTTTTCTTCCCAAGTCAACGATGGGATCATGTGATTATTGGGAGTTAGTCTGTATTTCAGGGGAAAGATTGAAACGGAGAAGAAAATTTAGTGCAGATGTTACGATTTTTGAGGTTAAACTCTATGGCCCTGAAAACATAGCTAAAGGATTCTTGTAGGATGAAGATTTCGAGTTCTTCAGGTTTTCCTGGGAAAATGAATGCTCAGAACCTTCCCTGTACTTTGCTTTTGCAGTGTGTGAAAATTGTTTTACGTCTCACCATTTGATGCTTGCCAGGCTCTCTTCTTGATCCTTTGAATTTATTGATTTGGTTTATGGTATCTATATAATCCTTTTACTTGAAATGGAAGGACCCTTTACTCTTGCTTATATCTATCCACTACATCAGGCTAATGTCCAAAGTTTCGAGATTGCTGATGACAAGTTCTGGAAAGATGGTCATCCTTTTCAGATAATTGGTGGTGATTTGCATTATTTTCGGATTCTTCCTGAGGTATCCCATCCTCGCATTGCCTTTGAAACTGGTGGTATTCATAGGATTGTTGAACTTTTAGTTAATAGGGCCTTAATGATTTGTGGTTCATAATTACTACTGTCTAGTTACTTAAATCTCTAACAGCCCGTGAGAGCTACTGCGTGATCATTGAACTATTAATTTTATCACTTGCAAGATTTAATGAATAAAACAACTTCATGTTATCTTTTTTGTTCCATGCTCTGTAATTGGCTGACTAGTTATAATTATCCTGAACTTCATTAGTTCTCCCAGTTTTCAGGTTGGAACTTGTATTTCTCCAGTTATTTAATACTGTACTCATGTAGAATTTTTTTGTCGTGAACAGTTTATAATCTAGTAGTTTTATGTTTTACCAACGTAGTACTGGGAAGATAGGCTGCTAAGAGCAAAGGCATTGGGCCTGAATAGCATTCAAACTTATGTGCCCTGGAACCTGCATGAACCAGAACCTGGGAAGTTGGTTTTTGAGGGTATTGCTGATCTTGTCTCTTTTCTCAAACTATGCCATAAGCTAGATTTCCTTGTTATGCTTCGTGCTGGGCCATATATATGTGCAGGTCAGTTAAGTTAACTTATTCAAGTGGTAGAGATTCCTTACCAGTCACATGAACCAGCTGCTCATTTTCAAGTGCCTTTATGTTCTGTCTTTTACAGAATGGGATTTGGGGGGTTTCCCTGGTTGGTTGTTGGCCACAAAACCTGCTGTCAAACTAAGGTCATCAGATCCTGCCTATCTTCAATTGGTATGCTTTGCAATTTCTTGTTGTGGACTTAATAAGCAGCTAATTAGTTCCATGTACTGGTGCACTACTTTTGTAATCCAAAGTAGTACCGTTTGATCACTTTTCTCTTTTTGAAGATCGCTCTAATTAGTATGTCATCTCTCATTTGTTTTCTTTTTTTAATATCAAAATTCTACCTTCTAGAAATTTGCGGCTTGATTTGATCACTTTTATACTCTTAATGTTCTCTGTTTTAGATTCCTGTGTTATCACCCATTACACGATTCAATTTCTTTATTAAATATTATTAAGAAAGAAAATAAGAGAGATATGTTTTGTTATGTCTTGTTATACTGTTCTTGCAATACCATTTTCTGAGCAAATGTGCTGCATAGGATGTAAATTTGAGCCAATTTCTTAGATAGGTGAAGATCTAAACTTATCAAGTTCATCTATACTTTCCTTGGGTTATATAATCCCCTAGATTATGGGGTGGATATTTGAACAATATGTTAAGTCTATACCAAACAGTTTTCCCCCCTTTTTGTTCTCCAATGCTTCATTTTATTGATTTAATTATCTTTTATAGTTCTTCAACTTAATCCTGTTTAATTTTGTAGGTGAAAAGTTGGTGGGAAATTCTACTTCCTAAGGTAGCTCCTCTACTTTATGGCAATGGAGGCCCTATCGTAATGGTTCAGGTATTCAATATCTCATTTTTGTACTAGTTACTAGTTTATAGTTTAGGGTTCACAGAAAGTATGATTGTAATAACACAATGTGGATTATGGACCATTTGATCACTTGATATTTTCTGTCAGATAGAAGATTTCTTTGTCAAAATCTTGAAACTTACATTTGATATTGTACAATCCGCACAGAGAGATAAAACAGCCAATGGACTTTGAGTTCTTACTGTTTCGTCTTTGGACCACATTAGTTCTAGATACGATGAGATGAATCACCTGCTCATTCAAGCAATAGAGGGATACTAGTAACTGTTGCTAAGTTTCTGTAATAACCTTTAGATTCCTTTAAAGGTATATATGTCCTTATGTCAAAATTTTACTTGTCAATGTAATGTTGAGACTTGAGAGGTCTTGCATGTCTTTAGAAATTCAAAATCATGAATATTTAAGTAAGGAATAGTTATCTGAACAGATTGAGAATGAATTTGGATCGTATGGAGACGACAAAGTTTATCTTCATTACCTGGTCAAGTTGGCCCGACAGCATCTTGGAGACGAGATAATTTTGTAAGAGGTTCTATATCTTTGATCTTGTGCTCAGGTTTCATGCAGAAACAGAGTAACTTTTTTTTTAATTTTTTTATTCGGACTTATAGAAGTCTATTCATTAAAATGAGACTAGAAGTAATACTGACGAAACTAGGGGTCGATATTGATTTTCCAGTCATGTTTTTGAAATGGAAGGTCTCTGCCATAGAATTTTGTTTTTTATGTCTATGCATATTGTATCTAAGGCCATACATTCATTCTTTTATTCTCTTGCAGTTCCATGTCATCAATTCACTCTTTAGTGTCTTGGTGCCAAATGCAGGACTAATTTATTGGACAGACAATCATTTTTGAGGCCCATTGGTGTAAAATTTATTTCTTGATTAAATTTTTTAACTCGTTCTAGGTATACTAATGATGGAGGTTCAAGGGAGAATCTTGAGAAAGGAACCATACGTGGAGATGCTGTCTTCTCAGGTTAAGCTCCTAATGTGATATAGCCATTGGTTCTCCAAGAAAATGTTGAAGAGTTTACAATAACTTTGTATGGTTTCTGATCATTTATTCATCGGTCAATCTGGACTGCTTGCTTTTTGATCTCTTGATGGACACAAACTGAGGCCAAAATCTTTTGCTTGAAAAGTTAAATTTCCAGGAGGTCTATCATAAACAGTTAGTTAAACTAAAGAGCTATACTGAACATTCAAGAACAATTTAGCTGTGGCTTTATGGGACTTTAAAGTAGTTTTCCTTCTTTTCCTCTCCCCGTTTTGTATCTGAAATGTCTTCTGAAACAGTAAAGAGCTTAGCAAAATGTTTACATTTCCTTAGCTTAGTCAAGCATTAAAAAAAAAAAAAAACTAAAGGCAACTTTGCTGCTCTGTGCCTTAACTGGAGCTTTCATGCCCAAAATATCTAGGAATTTATCAAATTACCTTAGGTGATATGATTAGTTCTGTGCATTGGGAAACTATCAAACTATATTGCTTCTGATCTATTGTTATGTCCATTGCCTAGCTGTTGACTTCACCACTGGTGATGATCCTTGGCCCATATTTAAGTTACAAAAGAAATTCAATGCCCCTGGAAAGTCACCACCACTTTCTGCGTAAGCATCTCAATAAATATTAATATAATGCAGATAGCGGGTAGTGATTTGATGCTTATGCTACTGCTTCTTTCAGAGAGTTCTATACAGGTTGGTTGACACATTGGGGAGAGAAGATTGCAGAGACCGATGCTAAGTTTACAGCATCTGCTCTGGAAAAGATTTTGTCCCGAAATGGTTCTGCTGTACTTTATGTATGTGTTAAGTTCCAAATCTAGCTCAAAACTTGGTAATTCTGGAGATTGTAACACCGCAATCTGTTTTTTCTTTCATACACAGATGGCACATGGTGGAACAAACTTTGGATTTTATAATGGAGCAAATACTGGTGCAGATTCTTCTGATTACAAACCCGATCTCACCTCCTATGATTATGTAAGGATAATTTGCTGCTTTTTTTTCATCTGTTAAATTTTCTTGATTATCAAAATTTTGGCCCAACTGATAAGATGTATGTTCCAGGATGCACCAATTAGAGAATCTGGTGATGTGGACAATGCAAAATACAATGGTATAACTTTTTTTCCTGTTTATCTTTTTCCTTTCCTTATAAGTCTATTGTTTTAAGCAAAGCTGCATTATCTTTTCCTTTCTTTTCTTGTTTCAATGTCACTCAGATGAATTGTTGGCAATAATTGTTGTAAGCTCTTTTTACGTGATTAACGGTCCCGCAAGATATTTGATTCATATACTTTTGTATCCTACAGCACTGAGAAGAGTTATAGGACTTTATAGTACAAAATCTCTTCCAGCAGTTCCTTCTAACAATGAAAAGATAGGCTTTGGACCTATTTACGTACAGCAAACAGCAATTTTCTTTGATTTAATTGATATGATGAATCCCTCCAGTGTGGTTGAATCTGAAAATCCAGTCTCAATGGAGAATCTAGGACAGGTGCCTATTTTTCCTGTCATATATAAAGGTCTATAGCTGTCAGTTGTAACACAAGATTGCTTAATAAGTTTTGGTTTTCCTATATGCAGATGTTTGGATTTCTTTTATATGTTTCTGAATATGCTGCGAAGGGAGCTGGAAGTACTTTGTACATCCCAGAGGTTTGATTTATAATATGTTTATTTATTTGATGGCTTTATTAGTAACTTTCGTAACTTGAACTATTGTGCAATATGTTTTTTCTTTATGTTGTAGGATAAGAGCAACGCAATAACAGTTTCTTGTGTTAAATGAAGTCTTAAATGCCAAGTTCAATCTCTAATTTTGTTACTTGATGCTTGAAACAATTATAGAAGGTATGATATTGTATCTTGCAGGTGCATGACAGAGCTCAAGTGTTTGTAAGGTGCACTTCTGAAGATAACGGTGGAAGGCCAAAATATGTTGGTGTAATTGAAAGGTGGTCAAATAAGAAACTTGACCTTCCTAACACAAAATGTGCCTCCAACATCAGCCTGTTTCTTTTGGTATCTATCCATCCTCTTATAAGTCTCTGGATTTATTGTTAATTCTTCTGAAACAGATTTGTTTGCCCGTAAATATTATAGCATTAAACTCCATTGCACTGAAATCATTTTCTTATATGTGACGCGCTTGAAGATTCAAGTATTGCTTTGGTTGAGCTAAAATGTCGTATTTATCTAAACTATATAGTCTTTTCTTTCTAAATTAGAATAGCGTATTTGGAATCATTTATGAATGGCTTGCTTGAAGGCAAATATCTGAGGAGTGCAAGATTAAAGCTCTAAATTTTATCGGATACTGGTTCCAGCAAATGTTGATACTAATGGTGTTGTCTGTCAACTCTTTCCTTGCCGATATTCATCCTTGCCAATTATGCATTAGCATTTCAAGCTCAAAATCTTGTTATTCTTTGTTGTAGGTTGAAAATATGGGTCGTGTAAATTATGGACCATACATATTTGACAAGAAGGTAAACAGCTGTTCCTTTTCTTTTTCCTTTTGACCAGACAAGAATTTGGTTCTGTATGGGATAAGTCCTAAGAACTTTGATTGCTGGTTTCTGTTTGATATTATTCTTCTCAATTTCTTATAGTTTCTTTAGATGGTTGTGCCATGTGGCTCGATAGATAGATCGTGCTTCAGTTGGTCCTTTGGGACATGGTCTTTGCAGGGAATTTTATCTTCTGTTTATTTTGATGGAAGAAGCTTGCACGGATGGAAAATGTTTCCAGTTCCAATAAACAACCTGAATGGGTTACCAGACGTTGCGCATTCTGGACTTGTTAGACTATCAGCCCAGACAAACATAGGAGACAAATCTGGTAAGTGCTTAAAAACCTATCAAGTGTTGGAATCATGCATATCATATTGAATTTATGACTTTGGCATAACCGTTCCTGTGGAGAAGCTACTGCAAAAGAACCAGCAATATATGAGGGGCATTTCTCTATTGAGGAAGAAGACCAGGTTAAAGATACATTCCTATCATTCAGTGGCTGGGGCAAAGGGATTGCATTTGTCAATGATTTTAACTTGGGAAGATATTGGCCGGTAAAAGTCATCTTTCATCTTTTTACTCGTTTCTTTTTGAGTTTATCATTAGCTACTGATTTCCTTTCTTGTAAATGCTTACTCTTTTTCTGTGGTTGTTTAACCTTGCCATTTGCAGTCAGTTGGACCACAGTGTAATCTTTATGTCCCTGCTCCGATCCTTCGGCATGGAGAAAATGTTCTGGTATAAACATACAAGTAACACGATAAGTGAATTTGTATTTACCATCGAAAGCTTTTTTGATTTCTTAATCTTGTTACTTGTTTGATCAGATGATACTCGAGTTGGAATCACCAGCTCCCGAGTTAACAGTTCATTCAGTTGATCAGCCAGATTTCACTTGTAGTCCCAGTAAATCAAATGTGCATCAGCTTTAGTTACAGATTTAATGCGTAGAAATGTCTGCACTGCACCATTCTTGAAACAGGTACTATATACCAGTAGATGGTTGAACTCCACATCCACAGTGCAGCTTGAAACATGAACCCTCCATGGTTCTACAAAGAAGAGTGTATCACATGTTTTACCTTGTACTAAGACATATATTAAGGTGGAGAATTTGTGAGGATAAGATGGTGAAAGGAAAAGTTCAATTTCGGAGCACTTCGAGAACTTCTGGTTCTTTTGTTGAACTTCATTTGTAATGGATTGTGTTGATAATAATGGAAACATTTCAAATGATACCTACGATTGTTTGCACATGCCCAATTACTGAAGGCACTGCGACTTTCATTTTCCTACTTCATTTTTCTGTCAGAAACCTTGTCTATATGGTGCCTGTTGGCTTACAGAGATCATATGACATCCTGTTTAAAGGTTTAAATGGCAAATTTACTGACGGCGAATCCTGTGGGGTTTATGTCAACAAGATCAAATCTAGCCTTTTCAGGTATAGTTACAAAAGATGCACTTCTGAAGATACTCTGAAGTGAACTCAAACTGTTATCACTTAATAAGGTCCTAAAATGGTTATGTAATCTCTCAGTTTTATCAGGCAGGGGCTTGAATGTTGTATGCATATGCAACTCTTGAATTGATGAGTGATATAAGACACAAAACAAAACACGATTCATGTAATAAACGGCGATTTCCATAAGCATTTGAAGTCAACTTTCTCTTATGATTTCTGATAAAGAGTACAGTAAAGGTATAGCTTACCTGTTTCAGTGCATGGGAAACTGATAAACATGCGAAGTCCTAAGAGTAACATTCTACTCTTTAACCAAAACAAAAAATTAAAAAAAAAAACGAAAGTGATTGATCAAGTCGAACCGTTCCTATCCTTTTTGGACCCTGACATTGCAGCACCAGCTGCTGCTGTCATAGCAGCCGCTGCTGCCCCTAGCTTTGCACCACCAGCAGCCTTCATTGCCCCAGCCACTTTCGCAAAGATAGCTACCCCTCCTACAAGGACAGCCCTCAATGCAACTGTTGGTTTTACTGCCATTCCTTGAAAATCTGAACGAGCATATGCAATACTGAAACATGTCATTTCCATACAAAGTAATCTGAAATACATGGGCAGTAAGAACAGAGCAGAACAGGAGCATCCTCACAAATCTTTCTAAAGTTTGCAGAAGACTTTCTAACTAATTTGACAATTTAATTGGTAATTAATGGTATCTAACAGAAATATTATGCGGCAGCTTGGAAACAATAATGAAGCAACTTCCACCTACAAGCATAAAAGGACATATTTAAGTTGGACAAAATAACATCCTCTAAGGTCACTACCAAAATCTGCCAAAGGTCTAGAAATTCCCCAAACCAGTCTATTTAAAAATCCACTTCTTAAGTAATATCTCATTGTTAGCATAGTTAACTTTGTATTATGTGAATCTAATCTATGCACGCATTTATCCTGGTTATAGATGTCCGTCTCTACAGAACACGGTTGTAAATCTACATTGAAAAAGTAATGCAGCTCCAAAACCATTGATCTAGGAAATCAGCAGAGATTACAACCTGGCACTACTTTATCTATTAAAGACATTTAACATGTGGATAATCTAAAAAAGTATCCAAATGAATCACCCTCAGAAATAATATGTTTGCATTCTTTCCCTTTCCTTGACTACCTCAGATGAGATATATCCCAAATTGGGGGGAGACGATGAAAGAAGAAGAATAGAATAAACAATTCTCATAGCAAAAGAGGACTTTAACTACAGTTTTAGTGAGCTCAAGATAATCATAGAGTCATTTAGAGACCAACCTTGTCACAACATTTCACATCTACGAGACAAACTAAACGATAAAATAGTTCCAATTATCCACCAATGTAAGCTCAAACAGTATAAAGGCAAATCAGTTTCCCTTTTGCTTATCAAAATACTAAACACATCATCAATACCCAATTAGCCGATCAGATCCATTAAATGGCAGTCAGAGGAGTGAGATAGGTTAGCATTTCAAAACAAAATTTCATGTCTAAACGAATAACTGCAAAAGGGTCAAGCAAATAGCTAATCTTCTCTACATTTCACACATCAAACACAAGTACTTCATCAAGAACAGAGAGAACCTTCATTGGAAAACTCAACGATACAAGAAAGTTGCAACTACTCTCAAACACTTTTTCTAAGCATGAAGAATCAAAGTCATGAATTTTATTTCACAGAAGGAAACTTTCTTCTCACACTACCTTTTCTCCCAAAAACCATCAAGAGGATCATCGCCAAGATCACTTTTTGAAGTCAAAAGAACACAAACCCAAAAACATAATTCAGCTTCCATGACCAAAACTACACAAAAGTTTTCATCTTGACATACATCCACACTACACAGGCACAAGCCAATCATATTGTTCAGGAACAGAGAGAACAAACCTGAAGCAGGAACGATGATGTCACAGCACTCTGATCGAGTTAGCAAGCCGATAAAAGGTATAAAATGAAACAGCTAGAGATAGATTCAGACACCCAAATACAAAACTCTTCCTTTTCTTTACTTTCCCTTCTCTGGTGGAGCTACAATCGAGTTCTTACGTTTGTTTATGCAACGGCCTATGTGGTCGTTTCTTTTTTCCTCCCTTCCCTTCTTATAGATGCTTGTCAGAAGCAAACACGCATTATTTGGATTATGACCACATCAAAACGGCGCGTCGCTGAGAGGGCAGAGCTCTTGTTCTAAAAGAGTTCCCACTTCAGTGATCCACAACGGTTGTTCATTCAATTTTAGTCATCTAACGACTTATGAAAATGCAATGTTCTAATACCATCGTAATTGGGCTCTTTTTGTTTCACAATCCAATTACTATATTCACTTCTCCAGAGATCGAGGACTTGTTTTTATTTGCACCCAAAAGAAAAGACTTGATTTTTGTACAATTTGGATTCGTCTAAAACTCGAAACCAACACTGTTATTTACTTTAGTCTTAAAATTTGGACCTTGCGGTGCTAAGCTTGAAACGACAACGATTAAAGGCATCATCTTTCCTTGTATTATACAAATATTCAATCTTTAAGCACAAAACCCTATTGAATCACACAGAGAGAGGCAAAGGAAGAGCAATGGATCCTTCATATACAGGAGGAGGTAGTTGGACAATGATACCCAACATGCCATCCCACAGCAACTCCCCCGCTCACTCGGATCAGGACCAGTTTTACCTTCATCAACAACAGCAGCAGCAGCAATTCAATCAGTTTCAACAACAACCAACAACACCGCAACAACAAATGACCCAACAGCAGCAGTTTCAGCAACAACAACAGTATCAACAGCAACAACGTTTTTTTCAACAACAACAACTTCAGCAGCAGCAGCAACAACAACAACAGAGTCATCAACACCAATCACTTGCCTCCCATTTTCACCTTTTAAATGTGAAATCCCAGTTGAAGTAATTGTTTTTTTGAGTCATGGATGTATCTACCTGCATACTGAGAGGCTTTTTTTATTGTGAATATGGGCAGTTGGTGGAGAATTTAGCTGATGTCGTTGAGAATGGTAATCGGGACCAGCAGTCTGATGCCTTGGTTTGTTTCTTCTCCCATTATTTACTGTAGTTTTTTTGTCCCCTTATATGTTAGAAAGTTGCTTGCTTGCAATTTTTGTGAAGTGGGTTTGTTCTGTTGAAGTTACGTAAAATGTAGATGGGTTTATGGAGTTCAATTTGAGATAGGTTTCTGGGTTTTAGTTTGTGTCTGATATTGTCCTATATTTGGTTCTTTCTAGCAGATTAACGAGTTGAACACTCAATTTGAGAAGTGCCAACAACTGTTGAATTCGATCTCAACCTCCATTAACACAAAAGCTATGGCAAGTCCATCTCCAATTCATTCCTTCACAACGCCTTGCTCTTTCCACTTCGTTTCCTTACTAACAAAATGAAAATTGGAGGATTTTTGAAATAAGATGTGATCAACCTGAGATCCTATGTTGAATTTTACCTGTGTTGAAAGTATGAAATGGTCTGGATTGAGGATAAAAGTAGTCGAACATTAGTGGTAATGAGATATAATCTTGACCTCAAACAAATGACCTGCTTCAACTGATGCATTTACATCCAATTTACAATAGATGTGTGCATTGGGTCCATGGTAGAACCTTCTTACTTGTGGAAATCTTGTTGCTATCATTTTGTTAATATCTTCTGAACATTGAATTCAGACTGTTGAAGGACAGAAGCGAAAGGTTGAAGAAAGTGAGCAATTGCTAAATCAACGGAGGTTTGTAATCCTTGCTTTTTATGTCAAAATTTTTGTTTGCTCTTTTTCTTCCTGACTGATTCATGCTTGATGTTTACTACAAAACAGGGACTATATAACCAAGTATATGAACTCCATAGAAGAGCTCATAAAATCCCAGCCATAACTGCCTATCAACAACACGCGTTCAGACAACATTCATGGAATAAGAGGAAGATAAAGATGAATTTCTGTCTATAAAGATCTGACCTATGTCAAAGCTTTTATTACTAACTGGAAGCTATTTATTAAACTGGAGGAGAAGATGTATTTCTTTTTGAATAAGTATTCTATGATGTTTTAATAAATCCTAGAGATATTACTTCACTTTCGTGAGTATTTTCTTGCAGATTGATCGAAAATACTTGTTACTCTAAATATGCTCCATTGTGGCAGAATTTTAGGTTGGCGTTCAATAATTTATAGAATTACTTTCAAGTTTTCTAAAAAAATTTTCTGTGCACTTGTATATTTATATATCAACAAGTACTCGAGAATCAGAAGGATATTCTTGAGTTTACTTGAAATTTGTACTCTAGAACTTCCTAGTGTACCAGAAATGTTTGACTAGGGAGGATGATTCTGAGTTGTTCTTCGTTGACTGAAAATTTCTACAACTTCTCACACTATATTGATTTTTCGTATGCCTGACTTCTTGCATTTACATTATGTTAATGTAGCTTCTTGCTTTTTTCATCTACATTATGTACACTGTTGCTTCATCATTGGAAAACACCCGTTATCTTTTAATTCATTTTCAGAGCAACTTGTTCATTTAGAAGGCCATTCATTTTTGTTGTACATGTAGAAGACACGAGTAGTGAGGTTAGATAACCTTGAAGGAGGTAAAGCTCTTTACAGTAAAGCACTCCTAGTCATGTTAGATAGAGATAAGTTCTTATTCCTGTAAAGAACTACTATCTGCTGTAATTGGATTAACAGGAATTACCAGAAATACTAGTATTGTTCCTGTGAGACAGGGTTCGGACGCCAAACTTCTCGTTCTGGCACCTCCTGGTTCTTACATTAATCTCACTTACGGCTTTCTTAGCTTAGTTGAACCATACTAGAGATTTTATAAAATGGCAGCCACTATGTGTTACTTCACCACATGTAACTCAAAGTTCTGAGATTGTTTGAATGAAGCTGTAAGCTATTTTCTTATTACAATTTACAGAGCTGTTCCTACTAGTTTTTTTAAGCTTTTCTGTTTCTGATGTAACATATCAGTAAAGCTTGCAAGTTTGTCCTCTTCACAGGAGAACTCCAAAGATAGTTCCTGACCTGATCCTCGTAGTGGTTCCACAAGGCTTGGAGACTGGAGATGGTAATTATGGGAGGGGGGTTGAAGTGAATATGCAGTTATAGTACAAGGTCCAAACTAATGTTAACAATAAAATGGTAACAAAATTGGTTGCACTCAGTTCTTCATGAAGAGCTTCTTACTTGGAAGCTTGGATGATTTTCCAAGTATAGAGCTTTAAAAGAAAAAGGAGTTAAAAGAGTTTTGACCCCAAAAAAGAGAGAGGAAAAAGAAGAATCTTATTGGGATTATGACATCATAATCATCATTAAATTTCTCAAAAAAAATAATACTATCTACTGTATATTGTTTAGCATAACGTTGTGCCTGCAAAAACTTTGAAACCTTAAAAACTACGAAATCTGTAAGATTATAACTAAGTTGAGTGGAAATCTTGACCTTTCCAACATTAAAAAAAAAAGACAGACACGTTTAGTAGTTTCTGAATATAGCAAATTATGCAGAAAGATAACGACTTTATCCTATTTATAGTTTCCAATTTGAATCTTATCCCTCGTTGAACACTTAAAAGTGGCTTATGTTCATCGTCTTTACCGAATATATCACTGACCAAGAACATCATAACTTAAATAACAAGATTCTGTTAATAGTTTTCATGATGTGTCTCACAAACACGCACGTTTTCTTGGTATTATATGTCTTTCTTTTTTTTTTTTCCTTTCCCCACAATTCTCTCTTCCTCTCATATTTTTCCATCGGTTTCTTCGCAGAGAGAAAAGAAAGGATCCTCAACAAACCAGCACAAGGAAAAACAAGAACATACAACAAGAACAACCCATTAAAGAAAAACAACTACACCTTCCCCGCCGGGAACGCCTCCGATCTCTCACCACTTCCTGAAAAAGAACCAAACAAATAAAACAGAAACTTTTCATTATGAGCACCAACATTCCAAGGATTGGTAACAGCACCAACCAATCCTGTGCTGCATGCAAATACCAACGTAGGAAGTGCGCTCCTGACTGCATTCTCGCCCCTTATTTTCCTCCCGATCGCCAGAGACAATTCCGGAACTCTCACAAATTGTTTGGAGTCAGCAACATTACCAAGATCATCAAGAACATGAAGCCTCACGAAAAAGACGAAGCCATGCGAACCATTATCATACAATCTGATGTGCGTGCCAATGACCCTGTTGGAGGATGTTATCGGATTATAAGCGAGCTTCAACGTCAGATCGAGCAGAGTCAGGCGGAGCTTGATCTTGTTCTTCATCAACTTGCCTTGTGTCGAGCTCAGGCTCAACAACAGAACCATTTTCAGATGCACGATACAGATGATTCAACTACAACGCTTGGTTGCGAGATTGTCAATTCAAACCCTCTAGACATGTTTGATCCGATGATGCAATACCATTACCCGCAGGCCAATGCAGAACAAGAGTGTATCATGCAAGATAATCAAAGTTTGCAAGAGGATGTCAGCGCATGGACATCTTTACAGGATTCGTGTGTCTCCACGTCTTCGTCTTTGCATGTCAACAAGCAACCTTACATTGATGACCGTGAAGAAGTGAAGCAGCTAATGGACATTAGCGACGTCAAGTTTGATCCTGACGAGTTAGTTGAAAGAAGTTTTGTACCGTCAACACAATTAGTCATATCGTCATAGCTCTCTACCTTAATTAATTCTGGTTCTTTTAGTGTAAGCTAATCTGGAAAACAAGATGGTCTCTGGTTCACTTTGATGTGTGTCATGGAGGAGATGTTAAAGGTTTTTGGTTCTGCCCAGATTTTTGTTTTTGTCTCTGTGTGTTCTGAACTCCAATCAATGGACTGAGACATATTATTCTCCAAACTTGCAATCAAAATGCTGTTAGAAAGGGCATAAACAGCCTTTACTATCAAATCCATTCTTCTTCTTCTTTTCTTTCACATCCTACACTAGATAACTCACACTGTTGTAATGTCCTGCTCTTGCATTGCTTGCACTAAGCGATCTGCTCAGAAAGCAACAAGCCAAAATGGTTTACACAATTGGGTCATCTAAGCAAGGACAAATGTTAAGCTACCATTTCACCACAAATGGCTTAAGTTATTGTGTGAGATCAACTTAATTAGTTTTATATATTTTCTAACACACCCTCTCAAGGGAAAGCCTTTTAAGCTTGAAATTTGCACGTGTCTACTCTATTTTGTGCTGAATTAATTTTATGATAAATAAGTGAGTGGTAGAATTTGAACTCAAGACTGTTTGGTCATAAAGTCTCTGATATCATGTTAAGCGATCATTTCACTACAATAACTTAAGCTGTTGGATAAAGTCAACTTAATTAGTTTTATATATTCTCTAACAACAAGGAGACACCAATTCTCTCATGGACGATTTTATCCAGCCAAAGCAGTGTCCTGTGGCCGACCCACTGAGGATTACTAGTAATTCCGACTTCATGCAGATAAGTTCGGGTAAAAAATGCAAACAAAAATGTAAACAGGAATGCATAAAGGATGACAAAAAAGGGAGTGCAAAGGAAATGGATGTAGATTTGTTAGCAATTTTGGACACAGGAGCAATGACTAAAAAGGTGAAACTAATCGAGTAGCTCATTTTGGGTAATTGGGTTGTTGGTTAGATATGATGCGAGTCTGGTAATGGAGTAGCAAAGAGATTGAACGGAGAAGACCTGAAGAGAAATAAAAAGGGACTGTTGATGCTAGACGCGTGTTAGGGGTATATGAGCATGAAGCATGCATGAAGATGGGCTTATCAGGAAAATGAAGAGAGCAACTAAGTTCTCATTCATCAAGTTTTTAAACCTGTTTTGCTCTTAAGAAATGGAAAATAAAGAACAATCTTTAACCATGTTGATCCTTGCCCTGATAAATTAGAGTTCAGAGGAACTTCTGCGCAGGTTGGAACTTATCCAACACGAAATTTCGCTACTTTAGAACTGGTATAGTTACAGGCGCTGTTATATATTTTCACAAGTTTCAACAAGTATACTTCTCAAAAGAATTCATAAGATAGATCAGAAAACATTCAGGTCCCTTTTTCTTCTTGTAAAGCAACAGGCAATGTTGTAAGAGCTTCATTTGAAACAAGGAGTGCAAAAATGAACAGAAGCAATTCACTTTCATTAAAACATGTAATACCTCAATTATGTGCAATTTCTAGCCCACATTTTGCTGAAATGTTTCAGAATGGATTTGAAAACCATGCTGTTATATAAACATCAGTTCCCTGAGAAGCTTTCAGGTGTAGCCTGTATCCAAAGTGAGAAGCATTACCTCTAATCACTATGTCTAGTTTTAAAATCTTAATTGACACGAATTCTATGTTGGTAATTTATCTCTTAACAGTCCTGCTCTTAGATTTCATTCAGTCTAGTAGTCCAAGCCATCCATATCTGGCATACGACTAGGAGGTTTTTTCTCATTTGGATTTTCCAATACAGCAGCCTCGGTTGTCATCAATAACATGGAAACACTGAAATTCCAAAAGCAGACAGGTTGATGTCAGAGAGACAGAGGATCAAGATAAACAAAAGACAAACAGGATTCACCTTGAAGCATCTAATAATGCTGTCCTGATGACTTTAAGGGGATCTATGATTCCAGCGTTCACCATGTCCACATATTCACCTGTTAGCGCAAATATCAATTTCATTAAAACGTATTAGTTACATCTAGTATAACAAAATATCAGAAGATAGTGCGTCTATGTTTGGGATAAGGACAGTTGTGTGAATTAATAAGTATTCAACCAAAAAGCAACAGATGCAAGCAGACACTATTAGTAAGAAGAACAAACCTTTAGCTGCATCATAACCAAATCTGGGATCATCTTGTTCCAACAATTTACCAAGAACCAATGCTGCATCATATCCAGCATTTGAAACTATTGTATATGTAGGTGCCTACAGCAAACAATTTTGATTGTCGGGTTATTCATCTCAGCTAAGCTCTTGAAAAATCACTAGCTAAGAGACTTAAAAAACCTTAAGAGCATTCTGGATTATTTGGACGCCCGTTTTCTGGTCTTCATTTTGAACTTGAAGGCTTTCTAAAGCCTTTGTTGCATATAAGAGAGCAACACCACCACCTGATAACACCAAGTCATGTTACTGTGTCGAAAAATTGGTTGAAGTCTTGAAGACAACCTTCAAATCATGGAACTAAAGTTACCTGGCACAATGCCCTCTTCCACTGCTGCTTTAGTAGCATTTAAAGCATCTGTTACCCTATCTTTCCTTTCTTCAACTTCTGCCTCGCTAACCCCGCCAACCTGCAAGAAAATGTTTCTAAGCATTTCAATTAAAGTATCATGTAATTTCTTGACATTAGATAGATGAAAAACAACCTTGAAAACAGCAACGCCACCAGAAAGCTTTGACAACCGTTCCTGTGCTTTCTCCTTGTCAAATGTGGCTGTGCTCTTGTCCATGGCTGCCCTCAACTGCAAATATCAAAAATAGCACTAAATCTCAGCTATTCTTATCTCAGATAAATCGTAAGAACGAGTAAAATCAGCTCTCTTTTGACCAATCGTGGGTTCTTTTGGTTCCAGAATTTTCCGTAAGTAAATTTCTTTCATGAGATAGTATCTTTTGATAAGAAGAACAAGTGTACCTCCTCACATCTTTCTTCAATCAGCTTCTTATCCCCACCACCATGAAGTATGATTGTGTCGTCAATAGAAATGGTGACCTGCATTAATCCATCTCAGTTTTGTCTCGAGAAATTCTCAATGTACCTACTACAGAACACTGTACCTACCTTCTTTGCAGTACCAAGCGTATCAATTTGAACTTTGTCAAGAATTAAACCACGATCTTCACTGATAACCTATATAATAAGCATGAGATTACACTTCAGGTTTCATACATCCATTGAGCACAGTATGGATCAGGAAAAGCATTTTACCTCTCCGCCTGTAAGTATGGCAAGGTCATCCAAATTTGCTCGTCTGTTTTCGCCAAAACCTGGAGCTTTAATGGCACAGACCTAAATACAAGAAATTCAATTACTGCAGGTCTGTACAGTGATATAGAGATGTAAGAGTACTAAGTCTTGTTAAGAAACAAATGTGAAAGTATCAAGTAAATTCATATAATCATTTGATTATTCTCATAGATCAAGTTACCACCAATGTTCATAATTGGAAGATATTGCACATGGAGATATCAATATCTAATATATAAACAAGTATGCATTGAACAAGTCAAATAAAGTATGCTTCCTGTCTGATGTAGCATACCAAGAAACTTCAAAGCAGAGATGATTAATCACCTTAAGTCCACCATGGTGTTTGTTGAGTATAAGCATGGCTAAAGCATCACTCTCCACATCTTCAGCCACAATAAGAAGTGGCCTATTTTTCTGCTCAATGAAAAGCAATGATGAGCAATTCTATGGAAGATACATAAAGTGTCACTTCAACCAGGCAAAAAACAAAGAAAATGGGTTAGAAAAGGTTTCTGACCTCTACTGCCAGCTCCAATACTCTTAGAAGAGAATTCATGTTGGAAATCTTTTTTTCATGAATCAGTATCAAAGGATTTTCGAGTTCCTGCAAACATCCAAATAATTGACTATTTGCCTTCAACAGCAAAATTAATCAATATCGCAAGAAGACCATCAAACCAATCTATTTGAGTTGCTACAAGTTACTGAGTCTTGATTTGGGACATAAATTTTGGAAAAGCTACAAGTTTCTAAAATGAAATGCTACAACCCAACACTTCAAGAGGGGACTACCTCTCTAATGAATTTCCATAGAAGAATGTAGATCCAGAGTTGCCAAAAATATCTAAGCATATACACTGTACTGGACATTTCATTTAGTTCAGTGTATTCTAAAAGCCACAATTTTAAGACCATAACGGTGATAACTATGCAGATCAGAGCTTACGCATTTCTGAGTCTTCTGATCAGTTATGAAATAAGGAGAAATAAAACCTCTGGCTAGCTTCATTCCTTCCACTACTTCCAACTCATTATCCAAGGTATTCCCATCCTGAAAAATTCAAAAGGAAAAAAACACACACACAACCACGCAAAAATCATGAACATTCAACAGAAACCATGTTCTTGCTTTGGCTGTTATATGGCAGAATAGAAAGTTTGCTCACAGCAACAGTAATGACTCCTTCCTTCCCAACTCTCTCCATTGCTCTTGCTATCAGTTCTCCAATCTCGTACTCACCATTTGCAGAGATTGTAGCAACCTGTTTGCAAAATTTTATCATTCCATTGCGAATATCAAAATTAAAACAACAGAATGAGTCTGCAAAGAACATTACCACAAGAAACTAGCAAAACACATAAAAACAGTTCTAAAAATAATAATAGACATGTTTGTTATTAGTTGACTTGAGACCATAGTTGGTAAGATTGACAGTGGCATCAGGGCAGCTAGAAGATAACTGTGAGTATTTTCATAAACTCCAGGGAGATGAATATAAAGAAGGTCCAATGGGAATATAGATACCTGTGTAATCTCCTCTGGTGTGCTTATCATTAATGCTCTCTTTTTCAGGTCTGAAATGACTGCATCGACAGCCATATTAATACCAATGCGCAAATCCATCACATTCACACCAGCAGCAACAGACTTGCAGCCTTCTGTGAGTATTGCCTGGGTCAGGACAGTTGCGCAGGTTGTACCTGAAACCAAATAATGAATAGAACCTTCCTAAGAATTTCTACAGTAATATGCTGAGTGATCAAATATAACTTTTGGTAGTGTAGTGGACGCGTAGCAACAATACATTACCATCTCCAGCAGCAGTGTTAGTAGCATTTGCAACTTGCTTTACAAGGTCTGCACCCACATTCTTGGCTTTTTCCTTGAATTTAATGCTTTTGGCAACAGTAACACCATCCTTCGTTACCCTGGGATCACCATGACTTTTCTCTATAATAACATTACGACCCTGAACCAATCATTGCAAGAAAAATTATAAGGAAGCAAATCAATGAGTAGCCTAAAAACTGACAGATTTCACATGTCAATGCAAAATATTGGAAAGAGTAATCTCTGGAAAAATGAAACTGAACACGTAAGATCTGCTTAAGCACATTCCTTTGCAGGAAATGGTGATTGATACAGTTTTGAATTCAAATCTCCTTTTGATCCATACCATTCATAACACTTTGTATTTAAGAGACAATGAGATAAAACTAAAATCAAAACTGCGAACAAGTTCATACCTTTGGTCCCATAGTGACTTTTACAGCTTCTGCCACTTGATTAACACCCTGCAGCATAGCCGCACGAGCCCCAACCCCAAAATTGATATCCTTCGCCACATAGCTTCTAGTGCATGTGATCCTACTACGCACCTATGTAATTAATAACGTTAGCCAACAAGACGAAACATTTATGCCAAAGGTACATGAACACTACACTCGTACAGTTTAAGAGACAAACCAACAAGCGGAAATCAATCTATATCAATACTTTAAGATGGAAGACGCCGACCCATTTATTTAAATATTGATTTAATCCATCTTAGATATGAAAGACATGTTCTTTCTTTCTTTGGAGCTTGGACTGGCAACAGAAACAGTTGAGACCAACTGCAACTATCTAACAGAAAATACAGGAAGAAGGATCATACCAGTTTCTTCGAAGTAGAAGAACTGCCCCACAAAGACAAGAACCATATACACGAAGCACAAGAACAGACGAACATAAAAATGTGTGAGTCAATGCAATCAAACTATAAAAAAAATGCAAAAGAAGTGTCCGTGTGTGAGTCTGCTATCAGATAGAAAGTTCACTGTAAAAGAAAAGTAAGATGGAAATGGAAGATGGGGTGCAGGGAAAATGAGTACCGAATCGATGAAGCTAATCTTGAGGCTACTCTGTACATTGTTGAAGATCAACAAGCACGGGACTGAAGCCAAAAGGGTGTGAGCAGGGTGAAGCAAGAAGGGCTTTTGGTAGGGTTTTAGCTTTAGAACTATTTTCAAACTCCTTAAGCTCATTAGGGCTTAAGCCCAATTTTTAAATGAAAAGCTTAATGAAATCTACACGATTGATTATAAAATAGATCCAATTGCTTCAATTTCTTTTTAATATTTTTTTCTTTCAACTAAAATAAATATTGACATCATCTCAAAAATTAAAATAAAGTGGGAAGCTTAGTTTGAATTTGGGAAATTTTGATCTTGTAGTTGAAACAAATTGGCAAAAAAAGAAGGGGGTTTAGGTACTTGGGTAGACAAAACAAAGGGTTTTTAAGTGAAGAGCTTAAGTAAATCACATTTGATTATAAAATAGGTCAAATGGTCCAATTTTTTCATTAGGGTTATGTAGTAGATAAAAGATTTGACATTATCTTAAAAATTAAAATAAAGTGAGAAGTCAGTTTGGAAAATTAGTTGGTATTGGAAGAAAAACAAAATTTTAGAAAGATAATGTTGTGGTTGCAATAAATTGGTTTTAGGTTTAAAAAAAAAAAAGAAAAGGGACTTAAGTGATTAGATTAATGTTTTAAGCAAGAATTCTTGTTGACTTTGGGAATGATAAAAATAGTCACATTAGCTTGGACTGACCTAAAATCAATGATTCTATGTCGAGTTAATCAAGCTTCATTTAAAAGCTTTAGATCAGACTCAGGCTTAGATTGTTCGATCGAAAATTCAAAATTTTCATATGAAATAACATTATTTTAAATAAAAAACGTCCTTTTTTATTTTTAAAATTTTAAAAATAAAATAAAATTAATCGGATTCGAGCCTAGGCTCTAATCCAACCGAGCCCATTACCAATTCTAATTGACTTATAATTAGTAATATTTTTTTTGTTTATTTTTTTGAAGGCAATAATTCACAAGTTGGATGCAACTAATTAGTTGGTGTGAATTTGGTGTAATTTATGAAGTACAAAACATTCCAAAGTTGTGTGCTTTCACATCCTTACAAGAAATGAAATGGTTTCAAGCTACAACATTGTCTTTCTTTATCTCATTATCAATTCTTTCGATTTTAATTAGGGTCGGCAAAAATCGATTTCAAATCAAACTAGTTCGTACAATTCAGACAAAGTTAAAAATTTTATTACCCTGAACTAGTTTGAAACTTCTTTTTTTACCAAGCTAACCTAGAACTAAACCGGATTGGAAAATACTCAACCCAATTCAGAAACGATTTGTCCGATTTTAACTAACAGCAAAGGGTCATTAAATTGCACCATTTTCTTTCCATCTCTTGCCACAAAGAAAAAAAGATTAGATAAAGCACACTTCAAATCAAAATTCAAAATTATGTAAAATTTTTTCTTCGCCAAATTTTGAAACAATAATTTTTTTTGCCTTTTTTAAATTCAGATCAGATAATTTTAATCAGTTTTAAATATTCTATGCTGACCAAATTTAAAAATTCAGACATTTTATCCAATTAGGTCAACCTGAATCCAGATTTGAATTTAATTCAGACAAAAATCAGTCAACCCAGTTTAAATTTGGTCAAAAAGATTCTAACCAGTATCTGATTTTTTTTATCAGACAGGGTCGAGTTATCGATTCGGGCGAAATTTTGACTGGCGTATTTTTAATGAATATTGTTAAATTTTAGTTAACAATGTCTTTTTTTATCTTACTATCAATTCTTTCCGTTTTAACGAATATTGTTAAATTTTAGTTATTATATTTAGGTTGATTGGGTGGAAATGAGTTGGATGGAAAATTTTTATTAAATCTAAAATTTTAAAAATAATTTTTATTGAATTTGGATAAATTAAAAATTAGAATTAAATCCAAATCTATTTAATCAATTTTTATTAATTAAACTCAAATTTATGATGATTTTTTCAGTTGAAATTCATCTATTTCCACATCAATCATGTGTCCAAACTTAGGCCATTTCTAAGCTTACAATAATACTTTTTTAATAAGTTTGTGTTTAAAAGAAATCATCAATTTACTTTAAAATTGACATTTTATCTCGAAATTTATTCAGTTCAACTAAATTCAAAATTAACATAAATTTTAAATTAAGCTTAAATTTGTCAAAAAATGTAAAATTAATTTAAAAAAATTAAATTCCTATAAAATTTTACTCAAAACCTAATCTTAACAATTTGAAATTGATTAGTTTTAAATTGTGAAATTTTTAAATTTGAGATCTTATGCATAATTCAAACATACAAGTGCATATGATTGCCAAAAGAATCTCCTTATGGCAGAAAATAAAGCCATGGCATGTTATCAAAACCTGCTCCACATGTCATCATCATCACCACAAACTGAAACTAGGGTTTACCAAAAGAGGCCTAAAAGAACCAACCACACCACAATCATGCCCTTTTCCTCTTTGTGCACCTCACCACCATTATTATATTTTGCAACCTCCCACCGACACGTTGAACCATTCAACCAATGTACAAACAATAGCATGCACCAAATGGTGTTTCATTTCTATGCAATAAACACATAGGAAAGAGACAAAACAATGAGAAGAAGGGTTTGTTGAAGACTTTTGTGTCCATATTGGAAGTGACATGACAACCACTAACCACTCAAAAAGGGTTTGTGGGGATGATGTAAGAGTGTGAATCATAAGCTATAGTGTTGTCCTATAAGGTCAAGGACCATACCACAGCTTGTAATTAAAGGAAAGCCAGTGCATATTGCTTGTTGGTGCATCAAGCTTTTTGTTTTTTAAATATATTAGTCATTTTCATGTGAAACTGAAAATTCATAAGCTTTAGGTACTCCAATAACCTTTAAAAAAAATCCAAGGAAAATAAAAACAAAAGGGTCAATTTTTTAAAGATAGAATTATATGTATTGGCATCAAATGTTAGATTAAGCAGCCGTTATCCTTTAAAAACATAATATTAATATATCAATTTTAATTATAAACCTAAAATTAATATCCAAAGTAAGAAATAAAATAATTTCAAATTCCATCAAATCAAAATTTTAAAAAAAATCCAAGCTATGTATAAGCAGAGTAAAATTTCTGATTTCAATATTAAATTTTACCAAAATTATAATCCTTCCATTTACAAACATATATAATCACTTAAACCAAGAACATATGTATAACAAAAAGTAAAGAATTGCATAGAAAATAGACAAAAATAAAATAATAAAACACACTTATCAGACCTTGTCAATCCCACACACTTCATCATCTCAGAAACTCCATTTCCAGATCTTGAACCTCAAGTCAACCTTGCACCGAGCATTAGAAACTGAAGCAGAAGATGCAGTCTTCCCACTTGGAACAGTAGCTTTAATACCATCACAGGTCACTCTAATCTTAACTCTTGGAGTCTTCAAGCCTCCCATCTTCACCTTCACTTTAGTTTCCAACTTTATCTTCAACCCCACACCATTCTTGCTCTTCAACTCCCTCTTCAAGCTCCCAGCAGACGTGTCATCAAGCCGTTGACCACTGCTAGCTATGGTGGCTTTCAACAAAGTTGTGTTCTTTGTGCCATGCACGAAAGATGGTAACAACCCATTGCCTAATACTATCTCATCTTTGTCTGTCGCGATGGAGATCGTTGAAGGTCCATAGATAAAGACGAGTTTTTTGTTGGGGTTCTTTGCGGTTATGTTGAGGTTGATATTGGTGGTGAGTTGGGAATTGGAGGTTATGTTCAAAGATGAGATTTTTAGGCCGGAGACGTCGTACGAAGGCCGACGAGGACGGTAGATGATGTAGATGGCAGCCCCGGTGATGGCTGCAAGGATCAGAAGAGAAACTATGATGACAGTCACCCAGACACAGCAAGCACGGCAGCAACCGCCTCGTGTCCTTTTTCGGTTGGGTTGTGGACGGTAGGCTGGACGTGTGGCACCATAGAGTTGAGCTTTGGAGGCCGGAAAGGCAGGGTTGGTGGTGGCTCCGCCGTTGGTTGCCGGTTTACTAGAAGGGTAGACCTTATCTGCCATGGCTCAAGAGAGGAGAGGAAAAAAGAAAGGTTCTTTCTTTCTTTCTCTCTTTTGTTTTCAAGAGAGAGAGACAGTGGCAATGATAGAGAAAGTCATTGTAAAGGTCCAAACTTTAGGCCTTAATTAAGAGACAAGGAATGACAAAATAGACCCAAAAAAAATCATAAATTTAGGAGGAGATGAAAAAAGAATGAAAGAATCTACTTGGGTTTTTGCTTTTGTGTAGATATATGGATTATGGAGACAGAAAGTTCATATCTTTACATTGGAATTAGTATCATAGTATTACAAAAGAAAGGTCTCTTGCTCTCCTAGCCAAATCCTCTGTTTTACTTGATATGTTACCATCCGTACATTTATATATGATTCACATAAATATATGAATGAGATTTAATGAAACATGATAAGAATATCATAACTAGTACAGAAGATCTGATCTCCTTGCTTTTGTGATTGTGAAGGATGTTAGAAATGATATAATTCAATTCAAATTTAATAAATTAAAATTGAATTCACTAAAATTTGAGTTAAACACAAATTTAAAAATTACCAAATTGATTCATAATTTTAAACTTAAATTACTTACGATAAAACAATATTATTTTTATTCATTATATTAATTAATTTTATTTTTAACTTAATTTAGTCGAATTATAAATCGTTTTAATTTAATCATATCAAACTTAAATTGTTTAACCCACGAATAAAAGAGATATTTTATGATACAGTTGATCCATAATTATCTGTAAATTAAGATATAAATCTTGATTAGTGTGTAAGATTGGACTAATAATTATTATTGAGTCAAGAGAAGTCTATGATAATTCTAAGTGTTTTAGGCGGGTCTCAATTATGGGAAAGCATCTTTAAGTCATCCACACTTAAACTATTCCCGCTCGAGCTAGATAAGCCCTTTATGAAAGACAAAGCTTTGGCTCTAAATTTTAAACGACTGAATATATGAGAAGGTTTGAACTCGCTACTTCACTTAAACTAAGAAAGTTCCTTACCAACTCACCTACGCTTTGGGTTATGAATAGAATGTGATAGTATTAATACAACGTTGATGAAGAGTATGAGATTCATTTTGAAGACTTTTCTGCAATCAATAACATCAGAAAATAATAGTGTTATAAATAGAAGTGGTAGGTTCGGACATTGCAAGTTTGTGTTAATGATGTCTCACTGAACTCAACATATTACGTTCCAACTAATGTTCTTGTTTTATGTATCTAACTTGGACTTAATGCAACAATGATTTGAACGATGAAAGCCGTCATCTTTAAGAATCAATTTAAATATAATCATCCCTAGATAGAAAAACTTATCACATCGATCGAAAGTCAACATGGTCCGTCAAGTTAACTAGGTTTCGAATATGTTTAAGATTTTTTATTTTTAAAATTTTGAGTTTCATACTAAATTTGAAGTTGGATTGACCAACCCAATCCGATGCAAAATCCAAACAATTTTAAATGAAACATTGTTTTTTTCAATTTGATATTTGACTCGAGCCAATTGAATTCAAATTGCTTTGAAACTTCAAACAAGATCAAACTTTTAAGTCAAACCCGAATTTGAAGGTAAATTTTCAAATATGATCAAGCTTAGGTGAATCCGAGCTTATTGTTAAGCCTAAATAAAGTATGAGTATGCATTAATTAAAATTTTAATTGCACGTTATAATTTTGTTAATTAACTCGCTATAATTTATAAATTAGGTTTTAAACATGTATGAAATTAGTTTGTGGTTATCAAGTATTTAATAAATCAAATTTAGTCAATTTAAAAGATTTCCAATATGCAAAATTAATCCAAATTTAATGATATTTTTCTCATTTTTTAGTTTTTAATTTATTTTTAAAATTTCATATTCAATTTAAATAAAACTCAAGTTTAATTGAAATTTTTATTAATTCGTTAATTTCGGTTTAAATTTAAATTAAATTAATAATTTTAAATGTAGCATACAAGTTGTTACTGTTTATTATTGATTTTCTATATCTAGATTATTATGGATGTCAAAATCAGCCCGACGCGGTATGTATTTTGGCCTATGTTAATCGGGTCACGAACGGAGGTTGGACGGGCCCCGAGCCGGCCTGGTTGTTTTGTCAAAAACGATATCGTTTTGGAAGTTTTTCTTTAAAAAAATAATAACGGACCGAGCCGGCCCGACTTGCTCTTGACCCTTCAGGCCATAGGCCCAGTCACAGGCAGGTTAGCATGTGATCGGGCCGAGCCATGAGCTGACCCATCCTGACTCTCCAGACCACGAACCACCATGGCCCAAGATAAGGCCTGGCTGATTCAGGAGCAGACCGAGCCCAACCTAACTTATTAATATCTTTATACATTATTGAACAAATCATTGCCATGACAACATCAAATTGATTCCTCAACTAATGATAAGGTTAAAAAAAAAAAGACAATTTATTAATTTTTGTTAGTAACTAAAGGGAAAACTTAACTTCCACTTAATTTATTATGTCAATCTGACTAGACTCTTCAACATATTACTTTTATATATCTTTGATTATTACATTGAAAGTGATCTTTTCACTCCTTTTCTCTTGTCATCTAAGAATGTATAATCAGAAATGCTAATGATGGTTCAAGACCATGTTTAATTATACTTATGTCCCATCAAAATAAAGTTTAGATTAATTGTATGGACGCTAATGGATTGACCCAATCTTTTTTTCCTTCACATCGAAAATACTTAAAATTTTAAGATTTTTTTGATTTAGTTCAAAATGTTAATTTTATTAATATTTTACTAATTTGACTAACAAAATCTTTTTTATTCATGACATCTAAGCATTTATGTAATAAATTAATTATCGACTAATCGTCCACGTAGATTAAACTACCTAACCGAATGTGTGAAAGAGTTTACGGGTTGAGTGTTTTAGTCTACATAAAAAATTAGTTGATAATTAATTTTCCACATAGGATTACATGACATTAACAAAAAGCTTTTGTTAGCTATATTAGTAAAATACTAACAAAACTAACGTTTGAACTAAATTGATAATGCTACAAAAGATTAGTCACTTAATTAAAAATTTTAAAATTTTAGACACTTATTTACAAAAATCTTAAAAAGTTGATTACTTTATAATATGTTATCTCTTATTTTTATTAACAAATCGTAGGTTAGTCTCCATCACCTCAACACGATAGACTG
>JANZXR010000005.1:3704543-3717130 GCA_027575705.1 Erythroxylum echinodendron | reverse complement strand
CTGAAATGAAATAAAGCATATGTTACTTTCTAGTCTTGAAGCTTTTGATTGCTGTCTGTGCTTTGTACTATTATTATTTCACTAAGCAACAAAATGATCAAATACTTGTCCAAATACTATGATTGCATTTAAGGTTTGGAAGAATAGAAAGTAGGTACAAAATCTAATTTAAACGTGTAAGATAGAATATAGAACAGATCTTAACAATTCGAAGCGATTAAATCGAACTCTAAAGTCTTCAAAACAAAGTCTAAGTGATTAAAACATTTAACGGGATTAACTTTCCATTAATTACACACTGCGTTAATTTTAAATTCTTTAGAAATAAATTAAAATTATTGAAATTACGTAAAAATATCTTAAGAATTTTCATGACCATATTCTTATATTTAGGTCATGCAAGAGAAGTATGACAAAGGCGTACTTGATTAGGCTTTAGTTTGTAGGAGCGGTGGCGGTTTACACCCTGTTAAAATCAACCTATTAAAATAATAAGTATTTATTCTTAATAAGTACTTATATGTTTGAAATTGCTGTTTTGGTAATTGCTAAAACGTGAAAAATAGGTGTTTGATAAGTGTGATTACAATTGCTGAAAAGAGATAAAATTACTAAAAGCTCATTGATTTAATAAATTGTTAATTGTTATATAAATATTAAAAAAATATTATTAGTCATATAAATTTAAAATTTAAATAATAAAATATTAAATTAAAATAAGAAATTATAAATAAAATAATTTTAGTAAATAAAATATTTCATAAAAATATATTATTAGTTATATTAATTAAGAGTATAATAGAAAATAATACTTGTAGTAAAAGTTATTAACGGAAAGTAAAATTTTCACTGTAAAAATAGTTTACTATTATAATTTTCTTTCTGCTTATTAATTTCTGCGATAGTACTATATTTTTCTCTAAACTTCGATTGTTTATCGCAGATTTAAATATATAATTATATTTAAAAATTGTAAATAAATATTTATAACTATTGAACCGCCAAATCCACCGGCGCAAGTGTATAGATAACACCATCTTTTGCCACAATGGACGGGGAAAGTATAAACTACTTATGACTTAACAGTGCCAAAGAGAACAATAATCAAGTGTTAACGGAGGTTCAAGCAGTTGGCTAAAATAGTGTGAAGCAAGGTAATGGTAAAAGTAAAAGCAAGACCCTTTTGAAATGTCAGTCTGATTCTTTTCATGCAGATACCATTGCTTCCATGGTTGGAGAGAATCATCTTTTATGGTGGAAATATGGAAAGGGGCCATTAAGTCAAGCAATAACATAAAAAACAATTCTTGGCATATGATTACTTTCAAACCAAGATTATGTGAAGTCATCCATGTCATGAGGAGCTTTTAGACTCTTCCCTCTTTCACTTCTTTCTCTCTCTTGTGCCCACCAAACCTCTCACTTAAAAGGGTCAGTCACTTAGTTCTTTATGATCAATTTTGGTAGCTTTTGGATTGTGACATAAAGTAATTATTTCTATTAACATTCATTAAGCTGTGCAAAACTTCAGTGCTTAAGGTTTCTTGCCACCAAACGTTGTTCTCGTGTTTTCACCAGCTTGTCTTGTTCTTACTTCTCTTGTACTGTATGTGGGTCTTCTCTGTGGACATTTGTGACGCGTTCCGTGGATGCTTCTTCAAGTCATGTTCATGTTTTTGCTTCAAAACATTCTTCCACTTAACAAGGTTGGGTGACAAATGAGAGATCTTGGGGGTTGATCATTGATCTTCGGGTTCTTTATGAGTGAAATGGGGTTGAAAGTTGGAGTCTTTCTGGTGATCTTATGTGTAGCTGTGTATGTCCCGTCCGTTCTTGGTCTTGCAGGTAGTGGGACTTGATCTTTTTAGTGTTTTCAGCTGGTTTCTCCATTTTTATGTGTGAATTTACTTGAATTCTGAACTTGGAATGCGCTTGAGGATCTGTGTTCCATGGATGAATATGCCTTTACACGTGAAACACCCATTTTCAAAGGAGTAGGTAGTGCAGTACAGTGACTTCTTGTCTTTCTTGGTCTCCCAATTTCACGTGTAATGTGAGTAATGCCCATGACTGAACTGCTGTTAGATCCTGGATTCCAAGTTAGAGAGTTTAGTTTGTTGCTTCTTTTGGCTCATTTGATAATGAAAAATTGTTAAAGTTCTTAACGATCTACTATCTGCATGATAAATCTTGAAAGTTCTGCAGTCTGATTATCATCTCCAAGCTGATATTGCATCTCATGATACCTTAATTTCTGATGCTCTGTCTCTCATTTTCCTGTGATAAAATTTTCCCTGAAAAACATAAGAAGACCTGGAATTGGATTGTTAAAACACAATTAGGATGACAATGATCTGTGAACTTCTTGGTTATCTGATTGTTCCATTTCTGAAATAATTGCTAAATGAAATCTGCGTTTGCGCCTCTCTCAGGTGGAAAAGACTAACAATTCATGTGATATGATCAAATAAGTATAGATGGCAGTGCTTTCCTACTTGGAGGCCATTTCTAGTCATCCACATTCTGAAAAACCAACATTCTATGGCATTGTTAGATATAATAGTTTTTTTGTGCCAGTACACTATATGTATTTTGGTTGATGATCAATTAAAAAACACATCACTCCACTTTGATTGATTATCTTTATTTTAATTCTTTCTTTTACTTTCTTGGCCACAGATCCTGGGTCTTTGCCTAATCAAACTCCTGTGAGCTTTGGCAGGAAAAGAAATGAAAAGCTCGTTGCAGAACCTCCATCCGGAGCATCCCACTTTCCCTTATCTTTCCATCAATCTTCAAATAGAGGTAAAAGGCTGCCACTTTTCCTTATCTTTCCATCCAACTTATGTTATATATGGAATTGGATAGTCACAATTGTTTATCTTGTTGCAGCTCTTCATGCACATAATCACTATAGACCATCAAGCATTGCACTTGTACCTTCTGTGTTACCTTTTGAGGATCCTGCCAACAAATGGATGCACGGCTCTGCACATTTGCCTTTGGCTGTAAGTCATGGAAATCACCACGCAAGGAAACATGTGAGCTCTCCTCAACCAGCTTACTCTAGTCATCTGCATTTATCTGGAAGCACAGGTTTGATTCTGCAACTTAAAATAACCTCAAATCACTGTCCACAGATTACTACAAATAGTTCATCTAGTTTTGAACTTCTTTTGATTGAATGATAGGCCCTTCAATCTCACCAATCCAGTCTCCGAATCCTTCATCTTGGAAGCGGAATTCGCTTGCACCTGCAAAATCGCCCCATAACACACCAAGCCAAATCAACAGTATGAGAAGATTTCCTTGTTATTTGATTCAGTCATTAACCTGGTGCTTTGTTTTTCTAATATCAATTTACAAGTAACTCATGGAGATGCAATTTATTGACTGCAAGTTCACATTCACCCCCCTGCAAAGTCTCCTGTGGATTATTCCTTCAAAAAGACAAAGTCTCCACCACCATTACATATGATGACTCTGCCGCCACCACCTCCTAGTGGTAACTTCTTGTTATATATATGCATTAACCAATCTTTTCAGATTTGGTGTAATTGGCGTATTAGATCTAAACCTGTGTAAGTGGTTCTTTCTTGTAGATTGTACGTCGGTTATATGTGCAGAGCCGTTAACAAATACACCCCCTGGATCCCCCTGTGCATGTGTGTGGCCTATTCAAGTGAAACTTAGCCTCGGTGTTGCGATCGATACATTTTTCACCTTGGTGACAGAGCTTGCTGAGGAAATTGCAGCTAGTGTTGCCCTCAACGATAGCCAAGTCCGAATAATGGGAGCAAATGCAGCTAGTGAACAGCTAGACAAAAGCACTGTTCTCATCAATCTTGTACCAAGAAGACTCAAATTTGATGATACTACTGCACTTTGGATCTACAAGAAATTCTGGAACAGACAGGTTCAAATAAAGGCGTCTGTCTTTGGTCCCTATGAAGTATTGAATGTGCAATATCCAGGTTATATGCTGAACTTCACGTGAAACTTCAAGTTTTATCATTCAACGAAGTTCATAAAACATCCCTCGGAAATATGGATTACTGGATTAAAGGACCATGTAGTAGCAATCATTCTTGAGCATTGAATTAAGGATTGTTGATTTAGAATACAGAAGAATTTCTCAAAAAAGCCATGCTATGAAGGAAATTTTGTTCCTTACTAAGTTACAATATTAGAACTCTTAAGCCGGAAATGAATATTGCTCAATTGGCATTAAAAGTGAGATCGCCTTCTTTTTCTAATGTTTATGCATCTCTAGTCAACATAAGAGCATTGTATGTTATATGCAGTCCTAAGCTGGCACAACCTGCAGGTCTCCCACCGTCTCCACCATCACCATCTACGATTTCTACTAGTGAAGATGGTTCATATGCTGGTCATGGAAACAATGGAAGGATAAATAAACCTTTAGGAGTTGATGTGCCCAGATGGAAGAAAGATGGGCTTAGCAAAAGCATTATTGCTGTAATAATAGCGTCCACCTTCACTGTCTTGGTTATATGCATTGCTATTTTTTGGCTGTTTATATCGCGATATAGAACCTATTCTTGTCAACCGCAACAAGTTCCACCTCCAGTAGTTTCCTCTCCTGCAAAACCATCAGGTATAACAATTTGGACCATCTTCTACCGGACTTTATGATGATCGTTTCCAAGTTGTATGGAGAATTATGGTCATTATTTCCACAGTTCTGTATCACCTTTAGGATATGCATAGCTCTTGAGATGCATATATTGATATCCAAACTTTACAGGGACTTCCAAGCCAACAACTTTTGCAAGTATGGCTGATTCTAAATCAGTGTCATTAACTGCTGGTGCAATGACTTATACCGGATCTGCCAAGAAATTCACTTTGATTGAAATAGAGAGAGCTACTAATAACTTTGATGCTTCAAGAATACTTGGAGAAGGTGGATTTGGTGTTGTTTACCGTGGAAAGCTAGATAATGAAAAGGAGGTAGCTGTGAAGGTTTTAAAGAGAGATGATCAACATGGAAGCCGTGAGTTCTTGGCAGAAATTGAGATGCTTGGCCGTCTGCATCACCGAAATCTAGTTAAGTTGATTGGAATCTGTACTGAGGGTCATCTTCGCTGCCTCGTCTATGAACTTATCCCAAATGGAAGCGTTGAATCACATTTACATGGTGAGTGAAATTCTTACAGATGTTCAGTGTTGCTTCCATTTGTGGGGCAAAAGCATTCCTTGTTGATTTTCTTAAATCAAACACCTTCTTCAATGATTTCCTTTTGGTGTTCCTAGGAGTTGACAAACAGAGGAGTCCACTTGACTGGGATGCTAGAATGAAGATTGCCCTTGGTGCAGCTCGAGGCCTAGCGTATCTGCACGAAGACTCGAACCCTCGGGTCATACATCGTGACTTCAAGTCCAGCAACATCTTGTTAGAGCATGATTTTACTCCAAAGGTTTCAGATTTTGGATTGGCTAGAACAGCTGTGGATGAGGGGAACAAACACATCTCAACACATGTTATGGGAACTTTTGGGTATAATTTCTCACAACAGTCATAGTTGCTTAAAAGTTTTATATGCTACCTTCCAATTTGAAGGCTTTTTTCTTGTAATATATCTTGTTCAGGTATCTGGCTCCAGAGTATGCAATGACAGGCCATCTTCTGGTTAAAAGTGATGTTTACAGCTATGGTGTTGTCCTCCTTGAGCTCCTAACGGGACGAAAACCTGTCGACTTGTCACAGCCACCAGGTCAAGAAAATCTTGTTGCTTATTCTCGCCCACTCCTCACAATCAAGGAAGGATTAGAAACAATTATTGATCCAATTATCAAGTCAACCGTTTCATTTGATACCATAGCTAAAGTAGCAGCTATAGCATCAATGTGTGTTCAACCTGAAGTATCTCACCGCGCTTTTATGGGTGAAGTAGTTCAGGCCTTGAAGCTTGTATGCAACGAATTTGAAGAGACAGATGTGCCTGGTTCAACAAGTTGCAGTCATGGGAAAATTCTGCAGCAGGAGGACAATAAGAACAGGAGGGTTTCATGTGAGTTGATGGAAGCTGTGCCACCTGATAAATCTGTGCCATTATCATCATCAGAGTTATTGACAACGCCAACTGAACTTGAGGAGCAGGAAAGCGAGTCCTTTAGAAGGCATTCTACGGCAGGTCATTTGATGACAGAAAGGAGGCAGTTATGGCAGAGATTAAGAAGTTTGTCTAGAGGCAGTATGAGTGAACATGGGCTATCACAAAAACAATCCCCAGGAACAGGCTAGAATTCCATCTCCCGTTTCAATGTTCAGATATTGGTCTGATGTGATCATACATGTCTTGAGAAAAACCTGGAAAGATTCCATCATTGTTGGAAGCACATTTTTTGTTTCAACACAAGACATGAAGTTGAAGCTTTCCAGTTTTGGGGCCACTGTAGTAGATGTGTTAGATGAATGAATTGTATGCGTTGGTGTCTGGTAAGAACTGGCTTGCAGGAATACATTGCTCAGATGTTCTTTCCATTTCCAGTTTCCTGTGTCGCATTTTTGTTTGGTATAAGAAACATTTCTGGGATATGCATGCAGGAAAGATATTACTTTGGATTGTTAATAAAAATTCTTGAAGTCTGAATCTTTATGAATTAATGAATGAGTTCTGTGCAAATCTTTTCCTATACATAACCACGTCAAAACTTATTGCAAATCTTTTCCTATATGTAACCATGTCTAGCCTTGTAATCAACAACCACCAAATTGAACAAAACACTACCTTAGAGTGGTTATAGGTTCGACCCTAAGATCCAAGTTCGTGCCTTGGATCCGAATCCAAATCTAATCACATGTATTTAATTGGCTAACTTCGAGTTGAACAAATCCAATTTTTATAATTCTTTGAACTAGAAAAAATTTGTCAAATCCAAACTTTTTACCACTAGCCTTATATCTTAATGTCTAATGCAGTGAAGAACTACTTGTAGTACTGGTCTTTATACATCTAATTAACAATCAAAGACGTTTGAAAGAAAAAATCTCTATTTGATGGAACTTTTGCTTATAATCTATATAAATTCCATTGAACTCAAGAATGATACGTTTGGAAGAATCCCTGCACACTTGGACCCATCTGTTAACTTCTTTCACCAAACTCTTACACATCAATTCTCATAAACTGTCCCACAACCTCAACAATTGAGTTAAAGCAAACACTTAACTCTAGTCCTAATCACAAATGGTTTTTGATGGAATGTTGACACTAGGAAATGTACTGTGTATTTAGCATAGTACATGGGATGTGTTGGAGTGGTTTTAGGACAGGAAAAGAACATTAAACATATGACTCAACTTGTAGATTTCTTTTCATTGTCCTCTTCCTGGCAACCAACCATGTCAACTTAAGCTACAAATCATAGACACGGATAAGACGAGACAAGCCACTACTCTATGTAATACTCAAAACAGCTTGCTAAAATATTTAGCTACATTACAATTCCACTACTCAATGCTCCTCCTCCTACTTGACTTGCTCATCTTCAGATACCACCTTCATTTTCCTGTCTGTCTCTCAAAATCTTCAGTCCCATGTATCTGCAGTTCAAAAGAAAGGTACTGTTACAACAAGTCTGGTATGAAATTTTTGTTCTTTATAAGAAAGAACAGACAACTTGTCAACGAACCAAAGTTGATGGCTATGGCTAGGAATGACTGTTGCTGTGGCCTTACCTTCCCATCATCATTACAGTGGCTTGAGGATTAGTTCCTGGGGACTTATCGAACACCGATCCATCGACAACACGGAGCCTTGTGATGCCAAGAACCTTGTAGTCAGGATCCACTACCTTGCCAACATTACAGCCACCATGATAGTGCCAAATTGTTATGACAGTGTCCTTGCAGAACTGCTCCAGGGACTTGGTGTCATTGGGATGCCTAGGAACAAGGTTAACATTAGCGTGGACACTCATGTTGAGGATTCTATCTGTTGGAATCTTGTCACATTGTGTCACGTTCTTGAAGTACTGAGATTGCACCATCTTGGTGACCATCCGAATACCGTTAACGCAACGTCGTAAATCGTCTGGATGTTTGAAATAGTTGAAGGTGACAGAAGGGTTATCATCGACATTGGTGTTGATCAGATGGAGCTGACCTGTTGAAACTGGATTGGCAATCTTCTCAAGAATGAATCCCCCCATGAATGCTTCATGTGGTATGTCTTTCTTTCTGTTAATGTAAGCTTGAATGGCTTCTGGTGTCCTTTGTTTTGGAGGAATTGTAGATAGTTGGCCTAACTGGTTTACGCAACAGACTTGAATACTTACTGATCTGAACATTCAAACTAAACTAAGAAGAATGAAATGGCAAATTTTCCTTCAAGTTCTTACCTCTGCAGACATTATTCCATGGTGACAATGTATGCTGTTATTGGACTGACCAAATCCACTGCTACCTTCAATGTAAACACCCAATTGGGTGATTCCTACAGTCTGAATTAGTGACTGCTCGACCGGACTTTTCGTCGGAACAAAGATCGCATTCATGGGGTTATCAGCCATGCCTTTCCCAACAAAATTGTTATCCAGTACTACAGGAATGTTCATCTTTTCAAGATCGGCTCTTGGACCAACTCCACTCAGCAACAACATCTGTGGGGTTCCAATGGCTCCACTTGACAATATTACTTCACTGCTCCTGCAATTTGATAGGAAAGCTTGGTGCTTTGCACCGTTTTCATCTTTGAAAACAACTCCCACTGCCTTTGGTTGCTTTCCTGAATCCAGACATCACCAAAAACATCAGTAAACAAGCTTTTCATATTCATAGACATCAATGGAGTTCAGACCACATATGAGCTTCTCTTGAATGTACCTGACGTGTCGAATAGAACTTTCTGAACCGTGGCATAAACCAAGACAGTAAGCTTCTGAGGGCTGGCGGTGGCGAGTAGTTCAGCAGCAGTGTGACGACGGCCGAACCGATCGAAGATGGTACCACCAATCTTAGTTCCATTAACATGGTCATAGGTGAATCCATTAAATGGTGACACACCAACATGCAAAAGACCATCTCTTAGAGCAACCTGCCATGGAGCAATCTTTGGTTGATGAACAATTTGCTTCTCAACCCATGGATATGACTCATTTACCAACTTTTGATCCCAACCTACTTCCTCTATAAACCTGCATCACAAGAACATCATAGTTTCAATCGTCACTTATCAGATGAAATTCCACACTTTTGTACCTTGTAATTTAGCTATTTATGTATGTTCACTCTTCCTTCTTAGAAACATTTGATTGATCATATCTAGACGCAATTACATTAACCTTTAGATATAAGCTGATTAAGAGATGTAAGAATTTCTCTCTATGTACATAAATCAATTCTTCATATGTGTAAGAGAATTTACAAGTATTTCATCTTTTAAATATAAAATAAAAGCAATTCTCAAAACTTATTATAATAAATCTTATTAATTTTTCATTATAAAATATCTTTATAAATTTGATCGATTTCAAATCACTCGTGACATTCATCATCCTTCAAATCGGGACAGAAATAAGTAAAGCCGTAATCGTAAAAACTAATGATAAGATTTAAACCTTAATTCTCTCAATTAGGTTACATTTCACTACCAACTTAAGTAATGTTATGATATTAATCATGGTGTGGGTATGTTTAGGTGGTCTTGTGATATTATATAGGTACAACAAGTGATACAACGTACCATATGGGCAAATATGGGTAATTGACTAATAAAAGAAAATGAATGTCTTAATTAGATTTAGACCTAACTTTATATATTTTTCCTTCACCTAATGTTTCCAATAAAGCTAATGAAGAAGGGTTATCATAAATGCTTTCACATTGACCCTTCACTTTCATTACTTTGTAAGATCATAATAAATGCTCCTCACCAAATAATACCTACCTTTGGACTCCATTACCATTTTTCTTCTAAGCTTTAGGTTAGTAACTTAATAACTTTTCATGGTAACTTTACTTATTGAGACATTGAGGCTTATTATATCCATTTTTCCTTAATTTTCTTGTAATCACTCTATAATATGTCAAAAAGAAATATATTAAATTATAAAATCGACATACTCGATGCATAAGACTTCTCGCTTTGTATGAGTCTTAGGGTCATAATGTACCCTCAAGTATGCTAAGTTCTAATATAAGCAATCTTCGTTATATTCATTCAACAAAATTTTGGATTAAGATTTTTTTTCAGAAATTTATTTCTAGAGAATTATTAGTTAGTGCTTCATTAATTATTTTTCCTTAAATTAGAATATGAAGTTTTGCTATGCAAATAGCTAAAATTTCTTTTTAAAGAATATGAGTACTTTCAAGTCCCAAAAAAGAATATAGTACTATAAGAGCAATATCTATATATTTAAAAGTACTAGTACAATTCAAACTCAAACTCAAACTCAAACTTTTTATGTCATTTCTAATAAATCCAGATTTATTAATTTATTGATTAATTTTTTTCTAGGTTTTAAAGTTGAAAATTGAATTTTTGTTGTAAAAAATGACTATATTTGATATTTATAAAGTTCATACTTTGAATTCTCTTTGTAGGTTAGTTTACTCCATCACTGAAACCTGAGATAAGGTTTCATACCAATTTGTCATGTTAGCATCTAACATTACAAGTTTACAACATCATTTAACTGATACCTGACAAGTGAGCCAGCTATGGCAGACACTTGGCAGGGTCTCCATGAACATGCACTCCATGAGCTCAGAATTTGACACAACACTTGGAGGTGAGACTTAGACAAAATTTTGCATGAAATTAGCTGTTTTGGGGCACATAGACACGTACCTTGGACTTGCTCTGGAGTAGAAACCTGCATTGATACAAGTGCCACCACCCAAAACCCTGGCCCTGGAATTGAGTACTCCGTCGGTGGAAGCAAAGAACTGTGAAGCAGAAGTTGGTGATATGTCTGCAAGTGTGATATGGAAGTTCCTGAGGAAGGAGACATTGGCATTGGTAAATGGCACACCACCTCTCTCCAGCATCAAAACACTGAAGTTCTGAGACAGTGTGGAAGCCAACGGACAGCCCGCGGTGCCGCCTCCGACGATTATGTAATCGTAGACATTGCCTGATCCACTGCTCGATGAGAATGAAGATGATGAAGAGAAACTGCTGGCTTTTCTGATAAAAGGGTATCGATACTTCAAGTAGTACTTCTCATCACCTACAACCAAACCACATAGCCTCACCATTAATGAGATTTAAACAGTGTAATGAAGGTATCAGTATGGCTTATTTAATGAGGGTTGAGCTGTCTGTAGGATTATCCACACATGAAGTGATGAGTCCAACCACTACCCAATTAGCATGTCGCTATCTGCAATCTGCCTACCATTAACGACAGGTCAGCTTCCACATCTGGGTTTGCTCTTAATAGTAAAAAGTTGCGCTCTTTACCCTTAAAACATTTCGAAACCAACTAGAGAAACAAGAAGCAGCAGAACAAGAACAAGGAACCACATTCTGCTACTTCAGGTGTTACAGGTCAGTTTTAAGCAACAGAAACATTACCAGTTGAAGAGACTCAAAAGTAAAAGAACTGTAAATAGGAACTCAATAGAGAGAAAGGTGACAGTGAATTGACAAGGAAGAATATAGACATATATATAGGTGGAGGAGGAGAAGGAGATAATAATAAGAGACCTTGACAAGAAGAAGAAAGAGCCAAAAGCCATAGAAAGAGCTTGACCGGTAGATTTGGAGCCGCAAGAAAAGCCATTGAAAGTGCAGTAGACAGACAGAAGCCAAACTGAGAGATTCACAGAAGAAAACTCCTGCAGATTGCTTTCTCCTTCTATTTGGCTGCTTCTGGTTGGTCTTGGTTTGTGTGTGTTTCAGTCACATTCACTTATATATACTTCTCTCAAATCATTTTAAACCCACAAAAGCACACACACAAGTATAAAAAGAAAACCTAAGCCTTTCTTTGAGCACCACCAACTCACCATCACAAGTATACGATACACCCTTCTCTCTCTCTCTCTCTCTCTCTCTCTCTGAACTGTATTAAAGATTCGCTGAAACGACAACTGGATGTGGAGGGTCATTAATGGTGGTCATCAATGCGCGGTTGGAGAAGGAATTAATGGCCGTTTGATGGACTCTTACGTGATATCTAGCTGACCACCTCCAGTGCCAGATTAACAAACAAAACCTTTGTTCTTTTATATATATATATATATATATATATATATATATATATATGCTTGTTTGGCAAAGGGAGATTAATAGCTGATTATATCAGTTGATCTAACTAATAGATAATATCAGCTATTTATTAAAAATATTTGGTAAAATTAACTATTTAGTATTAATTGTTGATGTGTAAAATGACTTATGAGAGCATGATTTAAAAAATATATATAAGAGCATAAATATTATATTTCTCAGTATTTCGTTGAATTTTCTTATGAGAATTTAGATTTAGATTTTTAATTTTATAAAAAATAAGTTTATAACTTTAATAAAGAACATAATAATAATAATAATAATAATAATAATAATAATAATAATAATAATAATAATAATAATAATAATCCAACATTAAAT
>JANZXR010000005.1:3693072-3704316 GCA_027575705.1 Erythroxylum echinodendron | reverse complement strand
TTAAAATTAAAGCCTAATCACAACAAAATAATAAAATTAATCCCAAACATATTGAAGAAGAAATCGGGGTCCAACAAGAATTAAAGTTATAATTTTTTGGTTCATGCTCGATTTAAAATAGTAAAATTTTGAAAATATTTTTTAATTTAAATGCGACTTGAATGATAGTTAAAATAAATTTAATTTATTAAATTTTATATCATAATCGAGTTATTTTGTTAATATTATTCATAATTATTATTTTATTAATTATTTTTATATGCAATAAATTAATTATAAGTATGCAGAAGTAATATTAATAATATTACTAGTATGCAGAAGTAATATTAATAATATTACTAGGATCTTATAATCTAATTATTTTTTATATTCTTTTGGATTCTCTTTTCTATTTACTAATATGTATTAAAGCTTCTCAAGATCAAAAGCGTTGTATAAGGAAAATATAACAATGAAGCTTTTAGGCTTTTCAATGAGACGGATGTTATTGGTCATAATTTATATAATCATTACATGGAAAAATAGTAAAGTGTATATATGTCAAATATCAAATAATACTTATATAAATGCAAGAGGGTGAGCCTTAGAATAACTGGTAAAGTTACTCCTTTGTGACCATAAAATCATATATTCAAGTCAAAGAAATAGTCTTCTTGTAAAAATACAAAAATAAATTGTGAATATTATGACCCTCCTTAGATTCCTACAAAAGCAGGAAGCCTTATGTACTGGATATGTTGATTTTGACTTTTGTATTTACATGTGTTTTATTTTTATTTACCTACTTTTTTAACATATTAGTTTTACAAATCTACTTTTTTAACTGCATCGTTTTTTTTATTGTCACATTTGCATATGAGTTTACTGGAAACAACCTCTCTATTTTGTATGGATAAAGTCGCGTATTATTAGACCTCTTCAGACCCCACTTTAATGCAGAATTTTGGCCTAGGTGATGATGATGTGTTTTATTATACAAATGTAGAAAAAATTGTTTATTATAGATTATTTTCTATAAATAAACCTTTTACTTGCTATCTTAAAAATATATTATTAACCCATGATTCATCAAACTTGAGGTATTGCATTTTTATATGTTTAGTCATATGTATTTATTAATATTTGGTATTATTATTAATTTATACTGTATTTGAATCTATTGAAAACTACTTCTCTACTGTATAAAGATCGGGTGTGTATTATTAGACCTAGTACAAAAGGCAAGTAATTGGTTGGTAGTTAACCCAATTCCCAGGGAAGTTCCATCAAATCACAATCCAACACAAATGCTGTTCTAACTTCTAAGTGCCACTCCATCTCTGGAAGTTGACTGAATATGACTCATATAATATGACTGAATATGACTCATATAATATTAATAAACCATTAAATATTTTTTGTTTTGAAGGTAATATTGTAGTATATAAATTTGAGTGGTTCTATCAACTTTAATGTGTTGCATTTCACACCATTTATATTTGAATTCGGCATTGAAACATTTCTTTTTCTACTATTTTTCGACCAATACGATTAGAGATTCATTACATTGATTAGGACATGTTTTAACACAACAATGGCTTTTTTTAGTTAACTAATAGCATTACTATCCTTTTCTTTATTATGTTTAATAAATTAATTAATAATTTAAAGATATGTGATAAACATAATTTAAATTAATAATAATAAACTCGTAATTAAAAATAATAGATTAACTTGAATTTGTCAAGTTTTATCCACAAATTCTTCTAATATCATTAAAGATAAATAGAAAATTAGGCTTGTTTATTATTTAAAAATAATAGATTAACTTGAATTTGTCAAAATTTATCCACAAATTCATCTAATATCATTAAAGATCAATAGAAAATTAGGCTTTCACCTAATATTTGCTCAAATAATAATATATGAAAAGAAAGTGAAGAATATAGAGAAATAAAAAAACACTGTATGTGAGAGTTTCTTTTCTTCGTTCTTCGTACTCTAGCGTACAAGGTTTTTCGCTTCATGAGAGTCAATAAAAAATTATCAATATACGCAACGTTCCATTTATATTTTTACAAAGAAGCTATTTTTATAACTTAAATCTTTAACCTTTTGATAATAGAGGAATAATTCGGAGGTTTACTCTTTGAGAGTTTCTCTTTAGAATATAAATATTTATTTGAATTTAACAATTTTTTAATTCCTTCAATCAAAAAATTAATTAAAATTGAATTATTATTATTATTATTTTATTATTATTATTTGTGATGTCTTTAAATAGGGCACCAACCACACCTCTTTTTTAAGAAGCAAGACAAAAGTTAACGTGCAGGAGTTGAGGTGACCTTTCAATGGATCCAACACCAGTCCCTGTCCCTGTTAGCTGATGAATTTCAATTTTTCGATTTAATTCCTTATGAATATATAAAAAATCAAAAGAATATAATAAAAGAAATCATATGATAATTAAATAATATTACATGGGTAAATAATAATTTTCAAAACATTAAAATTAAAAATTAAAATCAATGAAAAGGGATATTATAAGTCAAAGTTAAGTCCAACTTGCATTGTCATTTTTGCCTGTTATATCTACATATGCCCACCTCTCTTTCTTCTTATGTTTGTAATGTTCCCTGTACTAGGTTCTTACTTGAACATGTGTCTAGGAATGAATCACAAAGTTTGCAAGCTCAGATGTTTCTCCTTCTCCCACCAAATGAAGCAAACAAAAGTTAATTGTCTTTGATGCAGGACCATCTGTTTTCCATGCCCTTACCTTAGCATAAATGTTGCATTTCTCATTCACACCTAACCCTCAAATATCGATACTTTGGATACCCTACACTGAAAGTAACCATTCCACATGAAATTGAAATGCCCTTCTCATTCAACAAGTGTCAACTGCAATCTTTTTCACCATTTCAATGGTGGAAAAAGACCTATCATGTGGAATCTAGTCAAAACTGAAGAATTTATGATAACAATGGTATACCAAATCAAGTATGTAAGTCATTTAACTAGTCAAATGATAAATTTGATTCAACTGATATTTACAGATTCAACATGACTTCACTACTAATCCGTCATCATTAGGCGAGTAACAATCTTCTAACCTGATAAGACACTCCTCTTGGGACAATTTCACCCTTTTCCCCTCAACTGGGGCATATGAAACTATGGTTATTTATGAGTTGGATCACGGGCTTAGGTATGGAGATATTGATGATTTTTCACTTCCAAATTACAGAATTTCCATCCAAGTATCTTTTAAGGTAAATCATGTTCGTCTCAAGCTAGTTGCTCAATTGTCTTAATTATCTATAATCCACTTAGAATATCATTAATATGTTATTCATATCTACACATATATGTAAACGAATGCAAAGTCTTCACCTTTGTCTTTCATTTCAATCTGGGCTTTTAACTTTGATATTTTGCAATGACGTGTGATCCCAATAGGCACCTGTATTACACAGCAGAAGAAGCATGGGCCAATCCGGTTCAATGGTCAACATAGAATACAAAAAGAAGTTACCAACGGACATAAGTTGAAAGCTGTAGAAACCATCTACTCCCTGGGCAATAAAAGGGTGTCACGGGTTTAGGTCGTTGTGATAATTTTCAGTCCCACCTGCTGTAATCAAATCTCACTGTTCACATTTGTGAAGAAGGTTTTGCAACCCTGAACGTTGTTATGCAGAAAACTAAGATGTCTCCATCCCAAGATACGAAAAATGCTTGCAGCTTATAATCCAAATGGTGATAAAGAACATGTCTTTTACATTACAAAAGCAAACAGTCAGTCAGAGATTAAAATGTAAAAGGCTATTTTCATTCACTCGTTCCAGAACAAGACATCCTTTTCTTGACCAAAACAAAAGCACAACATAACCAATAACTCAATAGTATGATCCTCACAAAATTTCAATTCCAACTCCCTGATCGGCTACCAGTACATAAAAGGAGCCTTGTACATTATCCAACAAACAGAATCAACACCTAGACTGATAGATACTCTTTAATGGGCATTTCTCAAAACCAACTAGCCCCCTCTATCTGGCACCTGGACAAAAAAGGGATGCCTTCAAAATCTCTCACCCCTTGCGGAGTAGTAGGAGTGGATAATCACATACCATACACATGCAGCAATCTACTATAGACTGAGCAGAATCACTGACATCCTCATACAGTTAAAAAAAAAAGCTTCCAACCAAGATAGTGATTTCATTTACTCTTCTTTTGCGGCACTTGAGTATTCAGATCCATTTCCTGATGAAGTTACACCAGATGATGCACTTGATGACATATTGGTGCTAGTGCCAGCACCATTCTGGAAACTCTTCGACGAGATAGGAGCATTTCCCTGGGGATCATTAGTTGCAGCTTTCTGCCCCTCTTCAGCTAGTCGTTTGAGAATGTTCATAACAGTAGGAAGGAATTTCGAAGATAATGAAATAAGCCCAGGCAACTGCAAAACGTTAAGACTGGAAAATCAGAATTCTAAATCATTAATTTGTATGGAATGGACAAAATTACGAACTGCATATAGCTAGTACAAATTAAACAACAAAAGAAACAAACTCTTAATAGCATTGAAACAGAATCCAATCCTATGATCAAAGCATTAGGTAAAAGGTTGAAACAATTTCACAGAAAACATATTGCCTTGCACATATAACAATTTGATGGGTAGAATTAAGATTCTAGCCACAGATAATTATTCTTGAACTATCTATCATTTCCATAGGACGTATAGACCTAAACCACGAAAAAGATAGTTCAACACTCACAGCGCCATTGCGGAATTCAGCCGAAATGTCTAACTGCACCCACAAGGCTTTAACGAGCAGAAAACATATGAAGATGACAAAAAGGTAGAAAGGATTTCTGTCATTAAAAAATAAAAATTCGATTAGCAAAGGAGGCATCATAATCTTTGTGATGAAGAATATTGATTCCATAATGCTATTTACAGTGTCGACCTTAGAAGAGTCATGAACTCATTGAATCCCAGCACCAACAATGCAACCATTGCCCATGGAGGCGGTAACCAGTTGTTATTACGCTTGTTAGCTTCCTGGATATTGACAAAGAAAATGAGAAAGATTCCACAACAAAGATGGAGAAGTCCATAACCAAACATAGAACAATGTTAACATATGACATAACAAACTCAGAAGCATTTGTGAAAAGTATGAAATTAAGCAAAATGTATGACGAGAGTAACGTGCCTGACTGGAGTATGGTCAAAGCATTGCTAATGGCACAGGCAGTGAAAAATCTTGAATCGAATTCATATCAATCTCTATTGGCTTTAATAAGAAAGGTATAGCAAATATGAACACCATAAAGAATCACTAGCATTTATCAAAATGTGGATCGATAAGCATTGCTTTAGCCACCTGACACAATACTTCTATTATTTGTTGCCTCCATAATTTTCGAAAGCATGACAGGGCTGGCAGATTTTTAAGCTGCTGCACCTTCTGCAAGCTAACATATTACCAACTTGTACCACCTTTGACAAGCTACGTAATGATGTCCATTCATCTAACAGATATACCATATACGATGTTTCCCGATCATCCTTTAACATTAGGCTACATATATTTTATCTTCTTCATAGGGCTTTATCCAAACCACAAGACATTCATGAAATTTCAAGATCAGAGACAATAGAAGAGACCATTAAGACAATAGAAGAGATCAGAGAATAAAGATAAAGTAAGCGAAAGGACAACTGTGCAGGGATATCATGCCTGAGCAGAAATGGCTTGAGTGATGCTGTATTCTGTCTCCGACTTGAATTGCCTCCAAAGAGATTTGCACTGGACAGGTGTAATCAAGGTCTTTGATTGTGGAATCTGCATTTGTAAAAATCCATTACAAGTATTAACAGGTGACTTGGGACACAAGAGCCCTCAAAAGAGAGGTACAGTTGCCAAGAACACAAAGGTGCAATGATCCAGCCCAAAATATTTATATTTTTCAAGGCATACTATCATTTGTCGCAAAAGAAAAAAGATCTGAAAACATGATTAGCATCTAAAAGCATAACATATTTTCTTTTGTGTCATAGACAATGCCCGTGCATTATGCACGATCCAATATAATTTCAAAGTCAGCTAAAGAAAATAAGTTTCCAACGTCAATCTGCCAATGTGAATTGGCAATCATTCCAACATCTAAGCTGCTAATATAACATCAAACAAACAAAAGTTGCAGAGACCTTTACAGAGTTGCCAAAATTCATCCTAGCAAACCTGATTCTACATGGAAGTCAGAAAAGGTTCAGTGTAATGTCTATGATGAAAGATTTGAAGGATGAACTTGAACACTGCAAGCAGAAAAAATTTGAGCATTAAAAGGAAATCAACCTCTTCCCAAGTGCTAGAGGCCAAGGGATCATGAGTTGTAATGCTTCTTTCTGTAATAGCACCACTGCTCTTGCTATCCAACAAAGCAGAGGATAGCGTCTTCTCAATATTATCAGCTTCATTATCCAAACGGACAGCAACCATAACAGACAGTAACTTCAAAGACTGAAAAAGGTTGAAGAAAGTTGAACATAATTCGTATGAAGAAAAGGCAGATATAAAACTAAAAATATATTTAATGATACGAGCAGTATCATACCGCAGAGCGAGCAATTCTCGTAATTGCTCGGATGTCTTCTTTCCCTGTCCAAACTCGAGGCATTGAATCGGAATCATGGCTAAACAACATTGAGAATCTGCAAAAGAAATTCAGAGACAATCCCATTAATTGATGCCCAAAACAATTGAACAAACTGAACTAGAAAATTGCAAGTGGTTGCTACCTATCCTTCATACGGATTAGGATTCTTCCAGCTTCTTCCTTTGCCTTTGCTTCAACCACATCCCTTGCGTAATCCTCCAGCCTTGCAAGCATTAGTTCCCTAGTCTCCTGATCCATGTCAAAGCCTGACAGTGCATTAGAAAGACCAGAGACAGCAGATTCCGTCTCACGCCTCAAAAGTTTCCTTATTGAAGACCAAGTCTCATTATTAGCTCCATCCAGTAGAGCTTCTACAGGTCCAGACAACGCATCATTCATTTTCGCCTGCAGATAGTCCAGGGCAAACTTTGAGTTTAAGAGTATAACATTAGTAAACCCAGACGATCACATATCTTATGCCCCCAACCATATGGTCAATGTTATAGAATGCCTCTAACAGCCATTTTAGATGATTCTAATTCTCATGGATTATTATTTTGAAGATGGAAAGTTCTTAGAATGTAAATAATCAACGAATGATAAGTAACTGTTCTCTACATGAACAACTTCAATACAAGTGAAATTTTAACAGAGAAGAATTCCAAGTCTTAAGGCAGATAAAGCTTAGTTTGATAAGCTCCATCATTTTCCAAAAATTTGGAAAATTTTCTGCATCTTGTATCACCAGACAATATAAGTCACTTATACCGGAACCAAAAAACGTAGCAGCAGTTTAAAGGGGTTGACATCCAAAAGGTGGATACCTCAAATGATGAAGTAATTTCGGACAGTTTGGCAGCACGAACAGAAGTAATATGCGAATCTATATCTCGTTGAAGCTTATCCCTAACTCTTGATGTATCCCAATCAGCTTGTTCAACGACAACCTCTGTAAACATGAAACATTAATGTTAACGCATCCTTCAATCAAGATACTTAAAGCAACATTTCTAACTGTCATCCATTTATGCAGTTGCAATAGAAATAAAGGCACTATCATTCAACATTGACAATCAATTGTAAAATGTCCTCTTGTGATTCTATTCTCAAATAATTCTTCAGTTCAAGCTTCTTACCATCTTAATCAGGCTGTCCTTTTTCTAAATGTTATTCCTACATCCTCTAAAAATGATACAATCGCGTAATGGAAGGATACCTGCACATCCTTCATCAAATAAAGCCATGCAAGACTGGGAGCAAGTAGTAGAAGCCAAAGCAAACCCTTCACCAGCATTCAAAGCCTTCTCAAAAGCTGCTTTGAACTTTTCAAAAGTTCCAGATCTTATATGTCCCAACATAGATTGATATGCGGGTTGAACAAGCTGCCAAATGGGAAGACTATTAAGAATCAACCAAATATCAAAAGCATAAAGAACAGTTCATTGGTATCAAGTATGGTACAGTTAATATCACAAATGAGTTTATCCACCATTGACATTAACAAGAAAACTGCTCAAATTTGGTGAATCACACATCATAAGCAAGACTCCGAGTGACTGTACAGGACTCTGTAGTCACACATCCTGATAGACAGTTCTGCTTTAAGTCTCTAATGCCAAATATACAGTACTAACGTAACTCAGCTTAGCCTTAATCTAACATTTGTTTAGAAATATACTTGGGGTCATTAGCAACAGATTTATGACATGAAGAATGGCAAACTCCTAGAGATGTTAAAAAAATAAACAGTAGCCAAAACTAAGCAGTTTAAGAGGTGTGTATACCGATAATAGATTCACTAGAATAACCAGAAAAGTATAGTTAAAAAGTATGGCAAGATGAATTACCTGGAGCAATTTTTCTTCAAGCTGCTTGCGCTTTGCAGATCTAACTCCTTCATCAAAGTAAATAGCTTCTGAGTCATATCTGGAATGATAAACAAGATAAAGACTCAACATTACTGACAAGCATGCAACAAAACCCTCGGAAGGCAATTGATTAATAAAACAACCACATCCACACCAAAAAAAAAAAAAAATCCCATGCTGCCATACCAATATATGGTAGATGATGTGGCAGTTGCATCAAAGTACATAATCACCTATGACTGCTTTATCTAATAATCACAGAAATAAAGAAAATCACACAAGCTTCACAGGACAAAGTACGTGACCATTTGAATCTTGCATAACGGAGCAGAAAAGTCAGCACTTCAATCCTGTTGCCAACAGATGAACACTTACCCCGATAAGCACGTGTTCAGAATGGAACTAAGCTTCTTTCCGAAGCCCATCACTGGACCAGATTGTACAGCCTCTTGCAATTGACACCACTCCTGGTAGTGATTATTAAAACGATTTCATCTTTTCAAGCTTCTAGATGCTAAGAATATTTAGAAATAACATTAAATCTGAAAGAAGCAACACACGGAATAAGTGAACTTGTATACCTCATTAGTTTGGACACCAGAGAACTTTTCGTTTGCAATTTCTTCACAGCGTACAGTAGCAACCATGACCTGTAAAGTGATTATGAATGAAATTAAGAAAAAGGTATATATTTACTAATTCCTGCCCACTCAATATTCACAAGCACACCTTGTGGGCAGGAAGGTCAAGGTCCTTGTTCTCCTTGATAACTTTCCAGATTTCCTGAGCACTGAAAGAGAATCCTGATGCAGGAACTACACCTCGTCGATCTCCAGCAAGGCCACCAGGTGCAATAGAATGGAAAAATCTTTGCCTCAAATTAGCAACCTACGTTCAAACATATTTTGGAAAGATACTAAAGATCAGTTAGTCCATTTGATAAGAGCACCCCATCGCTGTGATCCGGACTGTACAAGTATTTACACGTGATTCACTTGAATGTTAGAGATATTTGGAACAGAAAAGAAATGTGAAAAGTCAAACAACAAAATCCTGGTAAATTATATCGTAGAAAAGCAGAGCACAACATCTACAACCCACCTGCTCCTTGAATTGCTCTTCTTTTTCTTCATAACTAGACAGGGCAACAACTTCAACCTGTTGAAAATTAATGAAATCAGGCATTTGAGACAATAAGAAGCCAAATCGCGGGAAAAAGCATGGGAACTCACATTAAAAAATTCACTTAATGGAGTTTCCTTGTGCGCTTCTGGCTTAGGAACTGAGTCCCATATCTACAATGAAAACCAGAAAAAAGTCAAAAGATGGCACCGATGAAGTTAAATAAAAAGAAAGAGAAAAACCAGATTGTATACCTTTTGAATGTCTTCTCGCAAAACAGGTTCCAAATTCTCCAACGGCGTCTGAAAATGAAGAGCAGAACATGCAATTAAAAAAAAATCCATGAAGCTTTGATGCGAAACAACAAAACAGAAAGATGAATGGTGCAACACAAACTAGAATATCCCTCTCAATCCCCAAGACTGAGATGGAAGAGAGGATCTCACCCTTGTTTTATCACGTATAACAAACAACAGCGTTGTTTTTCGTGGACTAAACAAGCGCATCATGACCTATGTGAACAAACTCAAGAATTAGGACCATTTTATTTTAGCAATGAAGTCAAGAGGAGACGCTTAAGGATACAAGTACAGCAAAGCACCTGGAACACAGTCTTCAAAAGAGGTTTATTTGCAGCTTGTTCACGCCCAATATCATGGCACCACCTAATTAATTGTCATTAGTTAATTTATGCATAGAAACAACAAAATATCATTTCAGGAAGCAAACAATTAACTTTAGCCACTAAAAATACTTACATGTTTATCAATACAATATCTGAAACAGCTAAAGCAAAAAGTGCACTCTGCTTCTCAAATGCTGTATCATCCTATCCAGGGAGAGAGAAAGAAAAAGAGATAGAAAACATCAATATGCCAAAATAAAAAGAGAATTAAAAAAAAATAAGTAATGAACTCATAGTCTCCACCACTTAACTTCCCAAGTCCGTACTATCAACAGAATCAGTTACACATAAAGCATTGAAAAACAGAAATGAAATAACTCCAAGAGTGGTATTGCAAAACCAATTTATAAATATTACTGGTTGAGTGCCTCATAGAAAAAATTTACATCTCATTTTAAGATATAGAGATATACTGAACAAACAATGATTCCGAAATTCAGACTATCACCATGAAAAAAAAAATAGAGTAGCCTAATAAATTTATAACGACAGAGTATAGAAACTAAAAGGCAAAAAGTTTAGTGAAGGCACCTCTCCTCGTTCTCTTCCATCCGTACCCTCTAAATCCATTACAAGTGTACAAGGTTCAATGCCAGTACATCTGGCCATCCATATGCCTTTGGTGGTCTGAGACCTAAAAAGATATCAAAGATATATTAACCAAGTTCCAAATATTTCTTTTCCTTTTCCTAACAAAAAGAAAAACACATACAACTACATGAGCCTGTATTTGCATGTAATATATATGTATGCGGATACACGTGTTTACATATATGTCCATGTACGATACAAATGTATCTGTGCATATACACAATCATATATAAAAGTCAGTTATAGAGAAAGAGTAACAGATGAACATGCCTTCCTTTAAAAGCATCCATCTCCATGAAGTTGGTATGAAACAAA
>JANZXR010000005.1:3681831-3691961 GCA_027575705.1 Erythroxylum echinodendron | reverse complement strand
CCACACTGTATGAGTGTATCTACAATCTCCAGGTATAATATCAGCAAAAAGAGAAAGTAAATAATAATAATAATAATCCACAAGATTTACAAGCATTGCTGAGTCAAGATCGATGGCAATCACGTTATCCATACAACTCAAGCGTAGGAAATTAAAAAAATGTCCAGATTTTATTCCGACATCAGCCTGAACCAATTCACACACTCGAACACTTGAACTTAACGCCAAATTTACCACCCTAAACGTGTCTTATTTGGATAACCAATAAGCTAGCCTTTTATCCCATTAATCAAACTTTCATACCCTCAAACTTTTATCAACTTTCTCATCCAAAACAGGGATAAAATTCCGATCAACGAGTACATTCAAGAACCCAAATTCATAATAACAAGATGGAACAAAAAAGATAATTAAATTGAGCCAAATCCATAACAACAACAACATTCTTTAGTTCTTCTAATGCTATGCGACCGGTACATTCCATGTTATACCAAATAATTACATCATACCTGTCATATTCAACACATTCAACGACGAAAAGAAGCAGAAATAACAGATTTTAAATTCTACCAGCAAACAAACGTCAGAAAAACTACCAAAACGAAACTTCAATCACGTCCATGGCTATGGCTAAACAGCAAGGATTACGAAAAGAATGAAAATTTATAAAGAGATTCACAAGAAAGATGGATCGCGGGAAATGAAAAAGAAGAGATTACCCATTTGGATTAAACCGATACTAGACAAGATTGAGAGCTGAAATTGACCCGAGAGATGTTTGGTAGTGAAGATCAATTGATAGAGAAAGCAGAGGAAAAACAGAGAGATCTCAAGAAAAAGAGGAATTTTCTGACTCTGTTCTGCTCCTGTGGTTGGTTCTTCTTATTAAAGTGGGGTTGACTGTCCCACCATTTCTTTTAAAAAACCAAAAGAAAAATGAAAAGTAAAGAGAAAAACACTCTCAAAGAGTCTCTCTCTCTCTCTCTAGGCTTTTATATGAATCCTCAATTCTCAATCCAATTTTTTCTCTTAAAAAAAGCCAAAATATACTTTTTTCTTTTGGTGAAAAATGACATTTGTTGTGGCTACATTAGGCTTGACATTAAGAGATATCAAAAGAGCCCGATCAGCTCGAAACGTTATTTTGTCAAAAACGATATCATTTTGAAATTTTTTTTAAATAACGGACCAAGTTGACATGGCTTGCTCCTGACCTATCGGACTATAGGCCTGGCCACAAGCCAATCAACTTATAGTTAGGACGGGTCACAGGCCACCATGACCTAAGGTCGAGCCAAGTAAAGTTAGGGGTAGCTTGGGCCCGACTCTACCTATTAACATTTCTATTAACATTTAAGTTCGAGACTTACTCAACAAAATTTGAAGTTAATGAGTTTAATCTAGTTTAACTATACTTTAAATATAATGCCACCAAATAAAAAATGCACATAAAAACACGTGTAACGCATTAAGTTAAGATTCTCTGTAAAGACAATATTCTAATTAGAAGTCCAAATTCAACTCCCCTTAAATTAGTATTTTTATACTATTGGTTAATTTTGTTAGAAATAGTCTTTCTGCTAAATCTCTCCCGATTTTACATATCAGCAAGATATTTATGAGGTTGGTTATGTTATAAACTATTTGTTAATTTTGTTTTGAATAATTAATTATCTTAATTTTAAATTTAAGGCTAGTTGTTGTTAAAATATAGTTTAGGTAGTCGAGTTAGTAGGGTGGGAAAGCATGAAATCAAAAGGTCTTATGTTTGAATCCTTCCTATTTACACTCTTTCGATCGAATCTGTTGCACAGAACTTGCTTAGTGTAAAGTACTTGGTTGATGAGATTTGTAACTATTGCGTTAATTCGAAGATTTACTCGGTACGTATTTAAAGGGTATCTGCTGCAGATTCTTCCGTTAAACTTTTTTTTTAAGTTGGTTTTGTTATAAACTATTTGTTAATTTTGTTTTGGATAATTAATTATTTTAGTACTTGTTTAGGTGAGCTTATATCAGTAGAACTTTTGTTAGTAGAGCTTTTTTAATAAGTCAATTGACTTTTTGGCCGTTATTTAAAAAAGAATTGTTTTAAAAATTCTTCATATAATAGACTGTTTGGCAACATAAAAATAAAAAGTACTTTTAAATTTAACTATATTTTATTTTTAATAAAAATTATTTATGCATATAAGTATTATTTAAAATATATTAAACAATATGCAAAACACAATATATTAATTAATATATATATTTAAACCATATGAATCATAAATAAAACTATATCCATCTAAATATTTTGTACGGATTATAACATAAGTAAAACTAATATCAAAATAAACATTAAAATATATAAAAGAGTCAAATAATATTATAAAAATCTCAAAATAAAAGTGAAGATGTGTTTGTGAGTATTGTGATAATTATATGTAAAACATAAAGATAAAAGAGACTAAAAATAAACTCATTTATTAATCTAAAAAATCTACTTGAAAAAGCCATTTTAGATGAGCTCCTAAATTTAACTTCTTAAAAAGCTGTTTATAATGGCTAAAAAACGTTATATGTATTAAAAAGTTTTTTTTATTTTATAATTAAGTACTTTTTTTAAAAAATTACAATAAAAAAATGGTTATTTACCTGAAAAAACTCAATCAAACAAGTCACTTAATTTTAAAATTAAGGCCAGTAGTTGTTAAAAAGGAGTTTGATTAGTTGGAGTGCGGTGTCATGATGCGAACCAGGGGAGTCGGGCCCACAATATTGGATTTTGGAACCGACCTTTGGTGGGATCCACTTAGCCGGCGCCTTGCTTTTGATGAAAGTGGACGGTGCGATCTTGACCTTTTCAAAAACGCGTGTCTGCACGGACCAATAATCCAACATCAATATTGCTAGATATGCTCTTTGCTTCCAACCAACTTTCTTGTCGGTTGAACCACCCTAGTTGGTTATTTTAAGGTATTTTAATCATGCGTTATTTAATCTAATTTACACATTTATATAGATTTTATATAAATATATAAATGAAGTTTAATAAAATAAAATAAAAAATAATTAATTACAACAAAAGATATGATCCCTTCAAATACTTTATTTATGTATATATTGTTTATTAAGTGTTTATATTTTAGTTCAGTTGGCTTGAGAAAGAGTCTGAGATTATTTTTTTGTCTTTTTTAAGTTTTAAATAAAAAATATTTAATCAAATTTTATTAGGTTTAAGATGAATAGAATTAAAAATTTAATTAAAATTTGATGTAAATAAATAAATATTTAATTAAAATAATATTATTTAATTTAGTTTTTAAGATGAGTGGGTTTTCTTGTTAAGTTTAAATTTAAAGTTCAATTTTAGTTAACTTATTAATACTATTAAGAAATAACGAGTCTATATGTTATTCTTTTGTAATCATCAAGTTATATGTTCGAAGCAAAGAAACAATCTCTTTTTAAAAATATAAAAGAAATATTGCGTATATTATGACTCTTTCTAGATTTCATAAAACGAGGAGTCTTATGCACTAAGTATGTTAACTATTAATAATAGAAATGTTTAAATAACATAAAAATTTAAATCTAATTCAAAATTTTAGTTGAATTTGAGTGATTAATTTAAATCAAAATTTATTAAGATTTTAAAATTAATTGAAAATTTTGAAAATTACTTTTTTTGGTTTTTGAAATCTTTTTAATTTTTAAAGTTTTTAGGATTGAATTTTAATTTATTATTTTTTAATTTAATTAAACTTATATTAAAATATTAAATTGATTTCAAATTTATACATAATAGTATATTTAAAATATTATTTTTAATAATATTTAATTTGTTGATTAGTTGCACCACAACTCGTTAATTATTTTTTATTTGCGTTATCCAATAATAATTAATTTAATGACTTTTTACTAAATTTTTATTAACTAATAAAAATATTTAATATGAACTTGTGAAACGGGTCGGTCGACAAAAATTGCCAATCCTTGAATCCTAGGCTCAATCCCTTCCGGTTTACATCACAGGTGAAACGGTTAGTCGTTTTCAAGCTATAGATACAAGCCTAAAGCACAAACAACACAGAAAGAGACAGACAGAGACAGAAAAGAGTGGTAGAAGCAGACCGAGGGTGGAGGAGGGTGTGGTGGTGGCGGGAAAATGAAGGAGGAGGAGAGAGCGAAGAGAGCAATGAAGAAGAGAGCTGTGGACGATAGGTACAGCCAGTGGAAGTCTCTGGTCCCTATCCTCTACGACTGGCTCGCTAATCACAACCTCGTTTGGCCCTCTCTCTCGTGCCGGTAGTACTCATCTCTCTTTCTATTTTTTCTTCAATCTGTTTGCTTGCCACACAAGTGGAGATGATATAGTAGAGCATTGTTTCCTTTGTGCTGTTTTGACTTACAGATGGGGGCCACAGCTTGAACAAGCCACTTACAAGACTCGTCATCGGCTATACCTTTCTGAACAGGCAAGTTCTTTATTTCTTTTTTTTTTTTGGTGTTTAAATTTGTTATATGTTGTTGTTGTTGTTGTTGTGTGTAATGGTTGTTAATTTTCTGTTATTGTGCCATATGATAGTATTATGTGAGTTGTTCTATCACCAAGACTTGAGTGTAAAGTTGGAATTTCAATTCTTTGCCTGATCTTGAAATATTCATTTGTAATTGTTCTTAGGGTAAAAGTAAGGAATTGAGTTAATAACTGCCAAATTTTGACAAAATTGCAATTCCAATTTTAATTCCTATTTCGTAGAAGCAAAAGGAGCTTAAAAGTTCTTGTCTTTTTCTGTTTTCTTTTGGTTCCTTACACAGACTGATGGCAGTGTACCAAACACTCTTGTCATTGCAAATTGTGAGGTTGTTAAACCTAGGGTTGCGGCTGCTGAGCATATTTCACAGGTGATGTTGTTGATGGCTCACTAACATTGACTTAAATTTTGTTAATCTCAACTTGGCTCCTAGTACATTAGCTAATATTTCCTGTTTTATTCTAGCTTAAATCAAATTAATCTTGCCCAGAATATTTAAATTATTGGAACTTTTGCTTCATATTTGTGCCTCTATGTTGTTAGTCTTTTGACCCTCATTCATGCTTCGGTTTCTTGCAGTTCAATGAAGAAGCTCGCTCTCCCTTCATAAAGAAGTTCAAAACAATTATACATCCTGGCGAGGTTCTTATTAACCTTTGTTCTTTGGCTTTTCCTGCATGTTTTGGTGGCTTTCTATTGCTACGTTAACAAACTTTCTCAGTTGTGAACCTTTCTTTAAGGGTGTTATTGTGGACATGGAGAGTAGTTACCCTACTCTTTAGCTTTTAGCAAGGGCTTATCGCACTATTGTTCATCCAACTTCTTTTTCATTAGGACTAATGCCAGGTGGTTTGAGTTAAAATAACATATGCTTGCTATGCTGAGAAATTTCTAAGAAGACGAGCTCTAACCACCATTCACTGCGTACTGCTTACTGCTTACTGCTTGTGCTTTTAAGGATTTTTCTTTTTCATTTTTGTGGCCTTAAGAGTTCACTTATGGAAAATTGTGATTACCGGGGGCAGGTGAACAGAATCAGGGAACTTCCACAGGACAATAAGATAGTTGCTACACACACCGATAGTCCTGAAGTAAGAACATCAGTCCTTTTATCTTTTTGATTTGTATGCACTGCTGAATTTCCAAATCAAGTATAAACTCTAGAATTTTCATTCCAGGTCCTTATTTGGGATGTTGAAGCCCAGCCTAATCGTAATACCGGTTCAGGAGCTACAGAGTCTCGTCCTGACCTGGTATGTTATGTGCCTATGGAATCATTGCGTTTAACACTGAAATGCTGTTGTTATTCTGCAGTAAATTTAGACTAACAATAACAGAGTTAGATGGAAATGGCCCAATTTAATATACATGGAGTTTAATTCATTTTGGGTCTTATTTTTCATTTTTGCTACTCTTTGTTAGCTAAACACTTGTTGATGTAGATACCACATTGTGCAGATATTGACTGGGCATAAGGATAATGCAGAATATGCCCTTTCCATGTGCCCATCTGAGCCCCTTGTGCTCTCTGGAGGTTTGTAACTATATTTGGTTTTGAATTTTAACATGTTGACTTTTATTTCTTCATTAAGTGGATTGTGGACTAATATTTGAGACCTTTTTCATTCCTCGTTACATGAGGTTGATTTTGCATTAATTAGTAGGTTCTACCACCATTACAATGTCAAGCTTTCAATTGTATTTCCTTTTTATATGGTATAACTATTGGTGATCACGATAAGAGTTCTACAACTCTTTTGATTAGGAAAATCTTGTGGCAGGTAAGGATAAGACAGTGGTTTTATGGAGTATTCAGGATCACATCTCAAGTTTGGCAGCAGAACCAGGTTCTTCAAAGTCTCCTGGGTCTGGTGGCTCTGGTGCAAAAAGTGCTTCTAAGGTTGGTGGAAGTAGCAATAAACTTCCAGAGAGTCCTTCTGTTGGACCTCGCAATATCTTTGAAGGCCATGAAAATACTGTAGAAGATGTTCAATTCTGCCCATCAAGGTAGCTTTCATGAAACATGAAGGGAATAAAACGTAAAAGCAATGTACATTGCAAAGTACTATATGTACCTGCAATTTGATTTTTTAACCACCTTAAAGTAAACAGGACAGAATAGCATGCACAACTTTACAGATTGTAATTTACCATGTGACAAGTTAATAAACTAAGAGGCTTCTATTTACTTCAATTTACTGGTGTTCTCACTTTATAATCAGTGCTGCTTTGATATCTTTTTTTTTGGATCTCTCTCCTTTTATTTTGCCTGCTCTAATATTTTTCAATGTTTAGTGTGCATGAGTTCTGCAGCGTAGGCGATGATTCTTCCCTTATCCTATGGGACGCAAGAACAGGCTCTACTCCAGTTGTCAAGGTTTCTTTTTCCTCTGACCTTTTTGGAATAGTCTTTTGACGCTCTCTGTAATTGTTCCTTAGAAACTGAAATTTACAGATGCACATTAGGATAGAGGTCCTTTCTACCTCTGTTACTTGTGTAAGAATATATGTAGACAGTCTGCAATTGTTCAACATGGTTATTACTTTATAACTGACTAGCAACAAAGGAGCAAATTATTCTTCACATTACTGACAGAGAAACAGAGAATAATTTTCTAGAACTGATGTTTTACTTGATTAGTGATATCGATTGATTAGGAAATCTGGCTGTTCAACTTGATTTTGTTATTTACCTGCCTGTTTTCTTGGTTTGAATTTGCTTAATATCTATTTTATAGTATATGTTTATCTTGTTTAACTTGCAGCTTCTTTCCTTTTTCGTTTTTAATATCCTTGGTATCGCGTAGGTTCAAAAGGCTCATAATGCTGATATTCATTGTGTTGATTGGAATCCCCATGATGCCAATCTGATTCTTACAGGGTAATCCTCTCTCCTGCTATACTCCGTTTTGATATTTTTCTTGTTCTCATGTCTTTAATTCATGCAATTAGTTTGTAACTTTTTCGTTCATGTACTTTACCTTTCAGGTCAGCCGATAGCAAGGTTCACATGTTTGATCGCCGAAACATTTTATCTGCAGGATTTGGAACACCTGTTCATAAATTTGAGGGTCACACTGCTTCTGTACTTTGTGTACAGGTTGGTGAAGTTACTTTTCTTCACTGCCTCGTGTTCTAACATCGTTCACATGAGTGCACTTTTAAATTTAACAATATTCCACAACTGTTTTCAGTGGTCACCTCACAAGTCTTCTGTCTTTGGAAGTTCGGCAGAGGATGGCATTCTAAACATATGGGATTATGAAAAGGTATTACAAAAATTTGTGTCATGAATAGCGCATTACTTCTGCACATAGCTTTGCATCCCTTCAGCAACCATTCTAATCTGAATGTTACAACTCTTACATGTAACTTGTCGGGTACCAAATTAAAATAATTAAATCTCAAACCTCAAAATAAAAGACCATTTTACTTTTTGAGACAGCAAAAACCTACATTAGTCTGAAAACTGAAAAGTGCTCATAAATGATATTTCACTCTTAGGCAGTTGCTCTTGCTTTAATGGGTTTATGAATTTTCAGATTACTTGCTAGCTGCATGAATCTATATTACGGAACTTCTTCTTGTGCTTGCCCGATTCATTATTTTACTACCTTCAGGTAGGCAAAAAGCAAGATTCTGCAGGACTAAAACTGCCAAATGCTCCACCTGGACTATTCTTCCGCCATGCCGGGCACAGGTATGAAGCTAAAGACTGCATTTCCTTGTCTTGCTTGCAATTATATCAACTTGCTTACTTGGTGGTGATACTGATAATCAATCTCTGTGATACTTAACCAATGATCCCTTCTAATGGCTAAACCCTTGATGGCCTTTTGGTTATGCGTACAGAGACAAGGTTGTTGATTTCCATTGGAATGCCTCTGATCCATGGACAGTAGTCAGTGTGTCTGATGATTGTGACACTACTGGAGGAGGTGGTACACTTCAGGTAAGAACCATTTTTCTTTACATGCAGTCAACTTCTATACATACATAATAGTCCTTTTGGTCTTGTGGAAGGATTTAGTTGCTCATGACCCTAATCTTTTAAGGTTCAAACTGAAGCTCGAGTTTTGTTAAACTTGGATTAGGCTGTTGACTTTGAACTGAGTCTGTCAAACCTGACTAATGTACCATGATTTTTGGACTTAAAAAGTATTAAAAAACACGTGCCCAAGATTTTGCTCTAACTCTGATTTCGAGTGAGCCGGGTCAGACCCAGGATAAGTGGGCACTCCTAACTAGGTTATCTTGAAGGGTGAAGGTTTGATAATATTTAATTTTGGTGCAGATATGGCGGATGATTGATCTGATATACCGTCCCCAGGATGAGGTCTTGGCTGAACTGGACATGTTCAAATCGCAAATTCAGGGTCCCGAGAGCACCTAAGGAAAAAAAAAAAACTTTACTCTTACATATTTTCTTTCGAAATTTAAATCTACTCTTTTTGTTTTTTTTAGACGATCTCACGAATAGTATTATCATTTTATTTTGTTTTATAAGTTTAATCTCTATAGATTAATATCTCTTGATATAGGTAATCTTTATAGTCTCAATTTAAACTAAGAAAATAAATTAATAATAAATAAAGTAATAAAATATGAATTCAATAACGTAACGGGACGGGACGGGCCGCCTGTGGCCTATCGGGTTATGGGTTGGTCAACTCGTGGTTGGGTTGGGTCAGGCCGCGGGTGACCTATCTTGGTTTGACATCTGTAATATGAAGGTAAAGTTATGTATATTATAATCTTTACTCCGGCAAAGCCAGAAGTGATATATTAACCAATTTATTTTTAATTAATTTTTTTATACAGTACCATTCATATCAATTTATAGATATAAGTTTTGGGTAATTTAGCGAGCGGTTGGCTCGCACAAAATAATGGTTTGAATAGGAATGAATATAGTGAGAAATAAGAATAGATATTATCATTATAATTATAATGGTTGGTTAAGAGGAAGGAATGATTACCGTTACTATTAACAGTGGTTGGTTTGTAAAAATATTAAAAAATAAAAATTTATCATATTTTAATTAATTAATGAATTAATTATATTATAATAAATCAATTATAATATATTCATTAGTTAAAATATTGTAATTAATTCTAACTAATTATATTGTAGCCAATTAATTAACAATATTTTACTTAATTAATTAATAATATTGTAATTTATTATATTTTAATTAATCAATTATAATATATTCATTAATTAAAATATTGTAATTAATTTTAATTAATTATATTATAATTAATTAATTAATAATATTTTACTTAATTAATTAATAATATTGTAATTTATTATCTTAAAATTAATTAATTAATTTTAATATTTTAATCAATGAATGAATTATTTTTAATTAATTATATTATAGTTAATCAATTATTAATAATATTTTAATTAATTAAAATATAATTATTTATATTAAATAATTATATTTTAATTAATGAATTAATTATATTGTATTTAATTAAATATTAATTATATTTTAATTAATTATATAATTAATTAACTCATTCTTCTATAATAATAATACCCATTCTTCTAGATTAGGAGAGGAATAGTGTATTACTCAAAAGTAGGTGATCAAAATAATA
>JANZXR010000005.1:3652978-3674927 GCA_027575705.1 Erythroxylum echinodendron | reverse complement strand
AACAGTCACAAAATAAACCTTCAAGGGTAAGGTGGATAAATTTTGTAGACTATATAACAGGCACTGGAGTCAAGATCGTCTTCGAACACATAGACGGCAAAAGAAATTTGCTTGCAGATCAACTTTCATACCCACTAAAGAAGCTAACTCTTAAATTGAATATTGAGTTAACTCATTTTTATTGTAAAACAAAGGAAGCATTACGCATCGGCGTTAAACGACGTGCCGTTTACGTATGTTTTTCTTTTATAAAGTTTCTAGAATAGAAGGAAACGGTGACGACGTCGTATAGGTAAACCGATCAACGCCTACGCTCCTCAAAGAGAAATGATGCGAACTAGAAGTGAGAACCTCTCTCTCCTTCCTTAGTGTCTCGAGAAGATGAAGAAGAAGAATATCGCCGGCCCGACGCTCGTCGCCGCCTTCCTCCTCCTTGTCTCCTCCTCTCACTGCTTCTACCTTCCCGGCGTCGCACCCCGCGACTTTCGCGGGGTAACCACCTCCCTTCTTTTTCTTTTCTTTTTTATTTATTTTATTTAGTCGTAGATTATTTAGTTTCTTCATCTTTTGGTCTAACTGTTGGATCTAAGGGTTGTAGCGTTTAAGTTTCTCTAGATCCATGGCTTTTTGTAGGATCTGCCGCCTTTCATTGTTTGGCGCTTATTTGCGAAATGTGTTCTTTTTCGTCGTGTGAAGAATCTTTGATCATGAAAGTTGATGCATTGCAGCGTTGGATACGTGATTTTGCGCTATTGAGAATTAATATTATTTACTTCAATTTTCTTGAGCATGATTAAATTTTCTTGAGCTTGAGAAGTGATCTGAAACTATGAGCTGGAAAGACTTGTATGCAATACAGAATGTTCAACTTTGACTAGAAGTGGCCATTAATTTCCATCCTTTTAACAATGAAGATTGCCTCTCTTATTCACAGGAAAACATTTTCTTGTTATAGTCCAGACGAATTGTAGGGAATACTTTGTTTTATCCCATACTATTTGTGAGTTTAAAAGATTTCAAATGCCGACAAGTTTGTTCAGATAGTTTGAGGGTGAAACTTTTCATGTATTTGGAGAACCTTTATGTTGTTATTATGATGTGGCCGTTTATGTGCTTTATTTTTTCTTCGAATAGGGTGATATTCTTTCTGTTAAAGTCAACAAGCTGTCTTCGACAAAGACCCAACTTCCATATGACTACTACTACTTGAATTTTTGTAAGCCTCAAAAGATTGTGAACAATGCCGAAAACTTGGGAGAGGTTCTTCGTGGTGACCGCATTGAGAACTCTGTTTATACTGTAAGCATTGAGGTTTTCTATAGTTTGGTTAATTTTAAACTATGACTATATGTATTGGCAAGAAAGAGTGATAATTTAATGCTTTTGTTGTGGATCTAATTTGTTTATACTGCTTCAGTTTGAAATGATGGAAGAGGCTTCATGCAAAGTGGCATGTCGAGTGACTCTTGATACTGAATCTGCCAAGAATTTCAAGGAGAAAATAGACGACGAGTATCGAGTTAACATGTTAGTTGCAGCTTTACTTCCCTTGACTACTTGTTATCTTTATTGGATGGTTTTGCTCTAGTTTTACTAATGGTTTTGGTGTTGCCAAGTGCAGGATCCTTGATAATCTTCCAGTTGCTGTTCTTAGACAGAGGAGGGATGGAGGTCAGTCTACAACATATGAACATGGCTTCCGTATTGGTTTTAAGGGGAATAATGCTGTGGTATGTTTTTGGTTAATCTTTTGCTTCACAGGACCTTTTTTCTGCTACCGCTGATTGAATTATCTGTGCCTTTTACAGACCAAGGGTAAGTATTTTATCAGTAACCACCTGAGCTTTAGGGTGATGTACCACAGGGATGCTGAGACAGAATCTGCTCGCATAGTTGGGTTTGAGGTTACTCCAAATAGGTACTGTGCCATCTTCCTTTTTGTGATTTTCACGTTGCATTTTTATTGTTTAAGTTATTTATGTAGTTACAGAGATCCTACGATTTTCCATTCAATCATATATTCTATATTTGAGTCAAACACATGGCATTGTATGATTGTTTTGAGCCACAAAAAGTTTCAGTAACCAAAGTATTTTTAGCATTTACATACATGTGTGCCCTTGATGGTGTGTATCTTTATTTTAAAAGCACGCTTCCCTTTTTGAAGATCAGCTTATGCTGCTTGAAGCTTGGAATACCATTTTTTGTTCCAAGTTCTTGTATCTGTTATATGCTTTTGTGCCATCTTTCTTTGTTACATATTCTTCTGTGATGTCCTTCGATAATTTTCATGGTGATTATTATGCATAATATTTCCCCGTGTAATTCATTCCGTGCATCTTGGAAGGTTTAGATTAGTTATCTGTTCATTTGATTTTCTTCTTTTCTTACTATACTGGACTTGTGCAAGCAGTATAAGTCATGAATACAAGGAGTGGAAGGGTAACAATACTCAGTTGACAACTTGCAACAAGGAGACTAAGAAGTTGATTCTAGGCAGCACTGGTCCGCAGGAAGTTGAAACTGGCAATGAGGTTGTCTTCACATATGATGTTACCTTCAAGGTAGTCTTATTAAATGTGCTTTGTCGATCCTTTTAATCTTCGTCACAAGATACCTTATTGATGGATTTGTTTTATTTGTTTTTAGGATAGTGAGATTAAATGGGCATCTCGTTGGGACACATACCTACTTATGAATGATGATCAAATCCATTGGTTCTCTATTATAAACTCACTGATGATTGTCCTCTTCCTTTCTGGCATGGTGGCCATGATCATGATGAGAACTTTGTACAGGGATATTTCTAACTATAATCAGCTGGAAACTCAAGATGAATCTCAGGAGGAGACAGGGTGGAAACTTGTTCATGGAGATGCATTCAGGGCACCCATCAATTTTGGATTGCTCTGTGTGTATGTTGGTACAGGTGTACAGATCTTTGGAATGACACTTGTTACAATGATATTTGCTTTGTTGGGATTCTTGTCTCCTTCCAACAGAGGTGGCCTCATGACTGCTATGGTTCTCTTATGGGTGTTTATGGGTATATTTGCTGGTTATTCATCAGCACGTTTATACAAAATGTTCAAAGGCACAGAGTGGAAGAGGAATACCCTAAAGACTGCATTTATGTTTCCGGGTATTCTTTTTGCAGTATTCTTTATACTGGATGTCCTTATCTGGGGAGAGCAATCTTCAGGGGCAGTTCCTTTTAGCACAATGTTTGCTCTTGTTTGCTTGTGGTTTGGCATATCAGTCCCCTTGGTATTTGTGGGTAGCTACTTGGGTTTTAAGAAGCCAGCTATTGAAGACCCTGTGAAGACAAACAAAATACCTAGGCAAATACCCGAGCAAGCTTGGTATATGAAACCGCTCTTCTCCATTCTCATTGGAGGGATTCTCCCATTTGGTGCCGTCTTCATTGAGCTCTTCTTCATCTTGACCTCAATATGGCTAAACCAGTTCTACTACATCTTTGGCTTCCTCTTCATTGTGTTCGTCATCCTATTGATAACTTGTGCTGAGATAGCCATCGTGCTTTGCTACTTCCAGTTGTGCAGTGAAGACTACCATTGGTGGTGGAGATCTTACCTCACTGCTGGCTCCTCTGCCTTGTACCTTTTCCTCTACTCGGTGTTTTACTTCTTCACCAAGCTGGAAATCACGAAGTTTGTCTCGGGCATTCTCTACTTCGGTTATATGATTATTATCTCATATGCCTTCTTTGTTCTGACGGGAACAATCGGCTTCTATGCTTGCTTCTGGTTTGTTCGAAAGATCTACTCCTCTGTAAAAATCGACTGAGTTGAATATGGAAAATGAGTATGATCGTAGCGGCTTCAGGCCTAAGCGAACAAGGGTTGATTCGTAATTTGATTCAGCTGGATACAGAACTCGCCAAGGAAATTTTGCTTACCAGTCTGATCTAAAAATAGCGGTTTGTCGATGATAGATTAGGAGGGTCATAATTACTTTACACTCGTGAAAGCGATGTAACATGTTTCTTGTACTGATCTCTTGTGCATTAATGTTTGAACAAGTGTGCACTAGTTTCCCACTGGTTTATAGTATTTCTGTTCATCCAATCGCATCTAGATCCAATATTTGTGCCAATTTATCAATATTACAGTCAGTTTACATTGAATTTCTCAGAATGTGCACTAAAGGATGATACCAAGTAATTGAGCCTCCCACTTCCAAGATCATTAGATGAAATTGTCCATGTTTGCATCTCAAGATGATGTGATTATTGAAAATATACTCTGATGTTTACGGATTCATGTTATATTTAGCGATTGCAATGTATGAGAATGTAATCTTGAAAGTGAGTGAGCCTTCCACTTCCAAGATCATTAGATGAAATTGTCCATATTTGCATCTAAAGTTGATGTGATTATTGAAAATGTAATCTCAAGTTTGCGGATTCATGTTATATTTAGGGATTGCATTGTACGAGTTTTGAGCCGCCTTCAAGCTGGTCCCAGACCAGTCCCTTTAAATGCAGCATGGGATTTACTCAATCAGGTTTGAATTGAAATCAAAGCGATACTATTTTAATTCAATTGTTTAAAATAATATTATTTTGTTTATTTAAATATTGTCAAATTAATTGAAGAGCTTTGAGTCTGAAATTGCCTGAAGTTAGCCCAAATCCTTCAGACCGGATCAATCTAGGTTTAGGATAACGAGTTTCTTTCCATTCACTTTGAGAAGGATGTTGAAAGATTGAGACAGTCTATATTTGATGTGTAAAGCCAACCAATGCTATCAGGATTATACGTACTTAAAAGTGTTCAAAAAGTAATGGCCCTTCACTCTCCTCAAGAAAGAAAACCAGAGAAGCATGGGCAACCACAAAAAAAATCTCCTGTGACAGTTGGGTATGAAAACATATTACAGGTAGAACATCCACCACTGTGCAGTCAGCCAAAATAGGCAATGTTATGTTGTCTCATTACCCTGAGCAGTATTTGGATCTCCTGTTCTGCCTGTACATGATCATGATGGAGGAAATGAGTTGGTGAATGATAATGCTGTAGTGCAAAGTATACGGTTAGACGGGAAGTAGTAACTGACCAAAACGAGTCCTTCTTTTCTTGTGCCAGTAACTCTTCAAAGGATATATCAGAAACTTCAGTATCCGAGTTAGTCGCTTCATCAGGCTTTGGCTTTGTCTCTGCATGCGTACTAATTTCAAGCATCTGTACAGCGAGCGAGGGAGACAAGCCCAAATTAGTATTAATCTTTGTTAATAAATCATGAAGAGCTTCTGAAAATAAGACCTAGACAAGTAATGGATGGAGCTCTGTGTTATGCAATCTAATAGAGGGTTTGAACCATACTCTTTTATATGCTGGAGAAAGTTTAAGCTGTTGTTGAAGCCAATTGTAAACAAATGCATCGTCTTCTAATCTCTTTTGTTCAAGTTCTAACTTGTATATCTGAAAGTTACACAAGGGTGAGAAATTTTGTGGCATTCATGAAAAAATGTTATCACGTACTATGCAAAGCGCTCAAAAACCAACCAAATTGGTTGATCTCGTACCTGCTGACTAAGACGATCAACCGAGGATCTGTCTGCCTTAAAAAGCAAAGCCTTTGTTATTGTAAACTTACGCTTGATGACCTCAGACCTGAACCAAAAAATGGGAAATTATCAGAACTTAGATAATGAATTTCTCTCGATAACGTGTGTGAAGCAATAAACAGTAAGAAAATGTTTGCGATATCACGTGAAATTCAACACATTGTCAAGTCCATATCACAAGCATCACATATATATATTCAGCAAATAAAGTTGTTCACCGAATTCAATTGGTGATTAGTTAAAGAACATAAATATCCCAGTACAGAATCACATTAGATTCAAGAATAAAATGTTTCTGAAGAATTGCAAACATACTTGTGCTGGAGCTCATTTCTTGCTTCAATCAAACAATTGGCAAACTCTCCAACCTGCATTACATACGAGGAAGATAACTATAATGTTGCAAGTGAATCTGTACTCAATTCATTCATCAGAAAATATGCAATTACCAACTTCTTGGATCCATGGCTTAAAAAATACAACTACTTTAAGGAGCAATGGAGCAATTCAGTTGATGCACAAATCTAATAGCTCACACATCATCTAGTAGCCAACAATCCTACTGTGCAGTATATAAGTCTATTTGAATATGCACTAATCCATTTGTCGCTAGTGGCCTAAGGTTTGAAACTTATAAAAAAACTCTTTCAAGCTAAATGCTCCTTCCATCATATTTCCCTCTGTAAAGAAGATGGACCACTACAAAATGGTGAAACTAAATTGCCATCTTAAGGACAATATTAACTTTAAAGAGCACTAGCATAGAGGCCATTCAGAAACCAATGGAGATCAAATGCATAGATTCTACTGCATTTAAACATATCAGGAAGATGCTATATGAAATAGCTGTTTGGCCTTTCTTAGTGTCCCAAACATATACATTGATAAGGACATTTAAGTAGTTAATTATAAGCAGTTAGAACAAAAGGGGCTAAATATAATCTACTAGTTAATTTGAATTTCATTCATTACATCTACTTTATTTCATTCCAAATCCAATGCTACAACAAAAGTATGTTCTGAGTCGTATTTTCAATGTTATTTCGTCTTCCGTTTGATTGCTTCATCTTAAAAAACTCCAGGTGCTAATAAAACTATTATAGTGAAATTTAATTGTCTCATTTCCTGCGATATCACACCAAAAAATTCGAGTTCCCCTTGGATTTCCTTCTTGATCAAAGATAACTGCTCCGCAGCATTGTCATCATAGCATGTTATAACACCATTTTTGCATTTGGGTTCTTTACAACTTTGTGCAATTACAGCTCTGATTATAGAGGGAATTGAAATAAGAGTCTACCACTCAACACACACAAAATGTGGTTGAGCTCATCATGTTACCAAGGTAAGTAAACCAACAGAACAACTTCTTTCTCCCCAGGAGACCAATAAACTAAATCGAACAATCAATCTGCGCAAATGCATCTACCATCCAAATTGCCAACAAGAACATTAGCTTCAATCTTCTTCAGTATTTACGCCCCTTTTTATAACTCCCACTAAACCAAAAAGACAAATTCTGGTCTAGGAAGCCATTAGCACGCAGCTATCTTATGAAAGCCTACAAGTTTGATCACCATTTCAACAATTCATCAAACATAATGGTAGTAAAGTGATGACATCTTCTTATCTCATTTCAGCGGTAATCTATTGATGCCTCAAATTGAGGTCTAAAGATGCACTTTAGTTGTATATACCATGTTCAATGACACTAGAAATGGTTTCAAGTGAAAGAAAAAAATTATAGAAGAGGAAACCTGAGCAAGTGTCAATTCCTTGCTTTCGTTGCACTTCACAAGTTGATCATACTGATGCTTTATCCTTCTCTGTATAGCACTACTCGTCGATGTAAATGGGTACAGACATACCAACTCCGGCTTGACCCGACCATGTCCCGAATCCAAACCCGGACAAATGTTTTGCTTCAAGACCTTATCTTCACCATCATTTTCATAATTCTTCAAATCTAACCTCTTCTTCTTAGCTCTCTTCTTCTTCTTCTTCCCTCTCAGCGAATCCTCAACAGGCCCATCAGTCTCCTCGTCGTGACCCGGCGCGGTTTTCTCGAACAAGACGCTCCATCTCGAAGAATCAGACGGCACAATGTCGAGAAGAAGCGAACGAGTCACCTGGGTCGGGCCATCTTCACAAGCTTTACGTGCTCCATCGATTATCTTCGACAAAGAACGACTTATAGCGGATGGGTCGGTCTGAGCCTGTTCTTGTCGCTTGCTTCGGCCAAGTAATTTGTATAGAAAAACAAATGAAAGAGTGAAAGAGATAGAGAAAGCAGAGAAGAAGAAGAAGAACAAAAGATTAGTGAACATGGGCTCTCTTTGGTTTAACGAATAGTGCGAAAAGATTGAAACTTTCGAGGTGAGATTTGAGAAGTGTGAACAAGCTGAAGCTATAATGGCCGCCATCGAAACGCGTCATGTAGAGACAAACCTCACACGGAAGCTTCCATCTACATCAGAGAAAGAGCGAGACTGAGTGTATAGACGCACATATATACGTATATGTATAGATGAAACGGTACTGTGTCGGCGGTTTAGAGTTGGAAGTGGCAATGAACCTCAGCTGTCTTGCAACACTCTGCTGCTTTAAAGGTTCTGTTTTTGATTTTGATCATCTTTTTAGAGTGGCTTTGAGGATTGAGTCACAGCTTGATGGAATTTACCATGATCACAGATGGATGCTAACCGTTGATTATGCTGATCTTTGAATGACAGTGGCTTTTGATGAAACAGAATCACCAAAGGGTGAGGATTGAGGATTAAAGCATGTGTATCTTGTCTTGTTGAGTTTTGGATAAGTTTTAAGTGATTGCTTGGAATTTTTAGCTATTTGAGGTCTAAGGCATATATCAAAAAAGCCAAACCTTAACGTCTTATTTCGTTGGCATTATTTTCGGGAAAGTAATTTTTTTTTTAATTTTATATTATTATGTTTGTTTTTTTAAGTAGTTAAAAAAGTAAAAAAAATTTCATTTTAAGAAAAATATCAACACTTTTCTTCGATTATAAATCTCATCGCCCCTTTAGTATTTAGATTACTTTCCTCAAAAATTTAATACAAAAAATATGCTAGTTAATTCAACGTTTTCTTCTCTCTCAACTCTACGGCAATTCTTTTATAAAACCATACCTTCTCTTTAATTATTCTTATTGTTCTCCTGTTAGCAGAATTTTAGATAATTTTTTTAATATTAGAAAAAATTTTGATATTTAATTTAAATTTTAAGATTTATATTTGTACTCAATTAAGGGTTTTTTTAGTATTTTTATATACTATATTTATAATATAATAGTATTATATGATTAGAATCTCATAAATGAAAAAAAAATTAACATTTAATAATATAATTTGTATTACAATTAACATTATTTAACGATTTCAATTTTTATTCAATTTGTAAGGATATAATTGGAAACACAAGTTCAAATTAGATTATACTCCATAAAAAACTGTTGCATATCAAACACTATAATAAGACTACACTCGATTTTCCTATTAGAATTCTTATAAGTATCCAAACATGTAAATATCTTTACTTTCTATATATTTATTCTTCAAAGAATCAGATTCCAAATTCACTTTACTTTTCTACCAACCAAACGATGCCTAAGAACAATTTCGTGATAAGGTTCTGTCAATAAGTTTGACAGTAGTCAGGTCAAGTCCGGTCTAAAAATTTGTATTTAGGTTCGGAAAAGTTATAGGCTTAAGTTTAAGTTTGATCGGATTTAAATATTAAATATATAAAAATTGTAAACAATATCATTTTATTTAAAAATACAAATTTTAAACAGGTTGAATAATTCAAAATTTAAATAAGTTTCAAGAAGTGGTACTCCTATGGAGTCAAACAATTAGTCAAAGATAAAGTCAAATTTAATAGTTTTTACTTAAATAATAATAATAACATATGTAGTTAGTTTACTTTAAACACAAGTTCATCAAGTTAGTGTCCATTAGTCTTTTATTAGATTGGATTAGATACTCAAATTATAAAACTATTACTTGATAGCTTATAATGTTTTGAGGTTTTTAAGGTTAGTAAAGAGCTAAATAAAACATTTAAAAATATCATATATTATTCTCAATTGAAATTGACTTAATTTTTCAATAAAGAAAATAACTATATTGTGACAAAATGTTCATGTTATTTTAACTTAAAATTAATAAATTAAATTCTATTTGATTGATTCAAACCCAAATTCGAGTTTGAGAAAATTTTTAAATAAAAATTTGTTTCGAATTGATATGAAATCTATGGAGTAAAATAAATTTAATTAAAATAACTTTAATCAAACTCAACCTAACTTGATACCTTCATTAAAAATAATATTAAAAAGGAAACATTAATTAAATAGTAATGATAAAAAAAAAGATTCGGTTATGTGGATTCAACTATGAAAATCTTGAACTGATCAACTTTTCATTTCAGTTTTTAAATTTTTCATTTGATTTATTTTAATAATCTATATTATTAAAAAATGATCAGTTTATTAATTAATTGATCAATTTTTTTAACTAATCAATTTTTATAACTAAAATAAATTAACTAATTTTTATTTAACAACCTCTTTTTTAATTAAACTTCAAATTCTTTAATAAATAAAAACAATCTTCTTTAATTATATTTCAAATTCTTCAATTTTTAATCAATTTTACGACGATTTAATTTTAGTTGAACCGTTTAAAATCTCCATCGGTCCGATTTTTAAAATATTGTCAAATAGTTGAAATTTTATATACATTATACTTTTTAGTAGTCATTGGCATTAGGCTTATTAAACGCTTAAGTGAATTGCTTCAATTAAAGTATTTGCCTTTTTCAACTTAAATTATCATTTCTTCAACTTTTATTCTATTCAAACTCATTATATCAATTTGTTGAGACTTTTCACTCTATAATAATAGTTATTTGGTCTAAAGAACAAGTTACCATTCCTTCAAATTCTATACCAATTTGTCTTAAACCACTAAGTGGCAAGAACCAACTTAAAACTTACTTTGATCACCTTAGAGAGGACAATGGATCGGACAGACTCCTAAGTTCAAGCCCGTAAACTCGAAACTCAAACTTGACTCGTCGATTCCAAATCGGATCTTTCTGAACCGATTTGGCCATCCTTAGATCATCCTAGTAACATTAAATGCCAAGGCATGAGGAAACAATGTTCTTCAAACTTGAAGCATTAGAATTGAACATTACTCAATTGCCTCAACATTACAATATGCTTTACTTTCTTACCAGAACAAAGCAATGAAACAATTGCTTTCCAGGAAGGTACTTAGAATAAAGAATAACATAGCAGGAGCAGGAAAGGAAACCAAAGGCTTTCCTTACTCTAAAACTAAAAGAAATTTGCACATGGACTCTGAACAGATTCATCACAATGTGCTTGTACCAAACGTCTCTCCAATGTCACTTGCGTGTAGCACAGGAGAGCAATCTCGTTGAACACAGGCCAGCTTATATACATTAGAGGCTTATCTGCAACAATCTTCTTCAGCTTTTGACCAGATAGTGTGCTGTATATTTGTACAACTTCACCCTGGAAAAAGGCTAACCGAATTGCTTGGACCGTAACGTTGATGATGTAAGGCTTAAATTTATCAGAAAGAAGTAATATAGTGAAGATGTGGGGACCCAAACTCAAAATCAAACCTTCGTTATTTCGTTCACTTCCTGCCTTGTAGGTTATCAGCTGCAAATAGCTTCCACAGCTAGTTTTTTCATGATATTTGGGCATGGATCTCCTCCAAACATTGCAGGTGCCACAGTTACTGAGCAGGAGTTCTGCCCAATGCAAAGCTGCAGAAAGAAACGTTACGTTAGTGTCTGATCAGAAGCAACAGGGAAACTAATTATAAACATTGAATCAGATATAAGACTACGAAGTCTGCACATGTAAGGTACATGGAATATTGTGGCATACATTGTTAAATGCATCATAGGAGTGGAAGGCATGACAGCTTCCTTGTCGGTAGTTTCCACAAGTCCCTACTGGTGTACCGAAGCTGGCAAACTTAATGGAAGAAATCTTCTGCCCAGGGCCACAGGTCAAATGCACTTTTGGCCTCAATGGTTTATTCACCTTACCAGAGGCTTGCATCTGATAATTCATCAGAGTTGGCTGCCACTCGTAAATATCAGCACATACACTGTCTACTTTTCTCCTTACCAAGGAAATCCCATTAGGATCTCCGCCCCATTCTTCAAACACAACTAACAAGTTTCCTGTCGGGTTTAGCCATGAACGAGGGACATGATACCTGAAAAGTTGGAAGATTTTATTCGTCAGATCATACACATGCTTAAAGAGAACTAGAAGACTTGGTTCATTACCATCTCTGGGAAGCTTCACCGCAATTCCTCAAGCATTTCTTCTCACTAAATGTTCCAGCATAGTTGCATTCACCGCAACTGCCAGAGGCTTTATTTGCAGGCCAATAACGACCAACACTTTGTCCATTTATCCACACCTGTCCTTTACCCATACTGGCCATGTCTAAAGCCACTGGGGAATTTCCTGCTGGAGCACTGAAGGTGGTCTGTGAAAAATGGCAGAAAAGTGTTACTCTGGAACTAGTTCTCTCTCAATGTGTCACTGACTAAAAAAAAGGAGAACAACACCATAGTCGATGATGAAAACATATCTTAGAGTGACACTTCTATTTTGTGAATCTGTTCTGCTAAACATGAACATGTTCAGAGAGCCAATGGCCACTTTTCTATTTAAAACAAGGAAAGAACTTTCATACTTATAGGTTAAGAAAGAAAACTCGACATAGGTCCATAAAGGGATAAACAAGGAAAGTTAATCCTAATGCAACACTCAGAAGATCAACCATTTCATTGTTTCTAAAGTCCACAGATCAATATATTGTCAACTGGGGTTACAGATACTCACTTTGAACCACATCAGTGGCTGTCTTCGTGAAACTAAAGACCCCTGCGCCCACTCAACCGAGGAACTCCCACTGAGTGAATGAAGGCTTAATGCTTCTCCTTTAAGACCAATCTGATTGCCATCAAAAGCAAAATCTAAGTTTAGAAAGCTGATGAAACGAAAAAGGAGGTGAATGTTTGATTAGGAACCTTGTAAGTCCATTTCTGCCAAGACAAGTCCCTTCTTCCCTCGTTGAGACCATTCAATGACACTGGCCCAAGAACACCAGTATTCCATGTCTCAAAATGTGGACCAACATTCTGTATTAAGTAACACAAAAACCACAGAGAAATACACAAGTCAAACCACTGTAGACTCTCCATGTTAATTAGTGCACGGATGCATATGACATCAAGAAAGAACAAGAGAGGGGAGAGAAACAAACCGGGAGACCAACAGCAACACTTAAAAGAGAAATTCTATTAACCCCTGCCCTCATCTTCACACCTTGACTAAAGGTCAACTTCGGGAACTCCAAACTTCCATAAGCAGTTCCTGTTCAGTTTCAGAAGATATATGAAAATTACAACTTTTCAGGATATGACTCAACAAAGTCATAGAGCAACTCCAAGCAATCTACTGCATTCAATTCATACAGAAACAAATATCGACTACTTTCAGGAAGAGACTATGACATGCCAGTTGTTAATAGAGAACTTTATCATACTGATAACATTGGAATAATTTAAGTTTAACAATAAATGATTTCTCAGCTTTCTTATCTTCTTTCATTTCTTTCACCCTTTTACTTGCAAAATGCAACCTTAAATAAAACTCTATATACCTGATAGTTGACCATTGATAAAAACATGCAAAGCGTGGCCAGCTGATAAAACAGTAAGAACAGGATCCTTCCCATTCTTCAAAAATCCTTCATTTGAGTCAATATTTACACTGCCGAGGGAAAATAGAAAACGCAAGAAAAGATAGAAGTATCAAAAGGTGTAAAAGATTAAGGAATGATCAAAACATAGAAGAAAATGCAATGTTGTATGATACTCACTCGGTCATGTACCACAAATAATCTGAAGCATCTCTAGTTGTATTTAACTGCTCCAACAACCCGGTCATTGTAAATGTCTTAGCACCATCTGATCCAGGGTCTTCAGTATATGCCTGCCATGAGAGTCCTCCATGCGTAGGAACAGGGGTCATCTTCATATTTGCAACTTGGGCACCAACCTGTCAAGGAGTTAAAACATACATATCAATATAATCAAATTAAAAGCTCATCAATTCTTCCTAAAAAGTCATTTGCAAGGTAAAAGGATACTTATAGAAAGTTGAAAATGGAAATCCTCACCCTTGCAGTGTTGTAAACAGTGTTCTTGCAATCTGGGAGAATACTGATAGACCATGGAGGAAGGTTGTAATGCATGTTCCCAAAAGCTACTTTTGTATATGTTTTCTGGTTATAATTTGCAAGGAATGCAGCACAAGCTCCAGATTTTGATTTGAACACATGAGCCTATACCATATTGATGAAAAAAGGGCAGAAGGTTAATCTCAATTTTAAGTTATGATCAATTCAGAAAGAACAGAAGTAAGACAGACCTCTGCATAATTTCCCAATTTTGTCACGGTTGGATCTCCAGACACCAAAGCTGGTTCAGAAAGTTTAATTGCTTTATGCAGATCTTTCAAATGGCCCCATTTAGGCTGCCTTAGAAGTCCTGAATACAAGAAATAGGATCTATACTTCAGAATTAAGCAGCAGGTATAAAAAAAAATGACCGCTGAGCTAGATGCAAGAGTAACGTTAAGGTGGCGGTTACTGTAAACCAGTTGATAAGAAGAGAGCTTATTTCATAATGACAACAGGATACTCCCTAATCAGAATTAATTACAGAGATAAAGATGTGTTTCTCTATACACATTACTGACAACAATTTATTTTACAAATGAAGGACCCACCAAATAATGGGATGTGCATGTGTCCAAATGTTTCAGTTAGGAAGTTATAACTGCTTCAGACTTTCAGCCATCAAAATCAAGAAAGAGAAAAAAAAAAAAAAAAAAAGACAAGGAGGGACCTCTGCAACCTAAGCTTTTTCAGAATGAAGTTGATAGTCAATCAGCTCTTGGTTATAACATCTCAGGCACCCTAGTTGAGCTTTAAATGATGAGCCCCTGAACCTTCTAGAAAGTTACTCAACTTATTTTGATTCCAATGAAAACCAATCACAAGTGAAAAGATGCAATAATAAAGGATGAGACCATTGGTTAAGCACCTTACTGTTACTACTAAATTGATGCCTGGCTTTATGAGAAGACAGTAAGGTTCATCCACAGGTGTCAACTGTGGTCAGGGTAGCAATAGACTATTTAAGCTGCCCATTCATACAACAATGCCAGAAAATACAGAAAGCTTTGAAGTGTCCTTTTCAGACAATATAGACCAGATTATGATTTAACAAAAGGTAATATGTACATACCATATTCATCAATAGGAGCGTCATAATCATAGCTTGTAGCTATGAAAGGACCACCAGCAGTTCGACCAAAGTTTGTTCCACCGTGATACTGGAACAAGAAATCCAAAAAGCCTGACTTAATTACAGCATCAATCTATAAATCTACAAACTATGCAAGTACTTAAACAATAAGCTAACCATGTAGTAATTAACAAATGCTCCTCCTTTCTGTATGAACCTTGCAACTGCAAATGCCAAATCTTCAGCTGGTCGGTAAGGGACTGGACCACCAAATTCAGTAAACCTGAAGGAAAAACAGAGGAAACAGGAGTGAGCATGTTTAGCACAAATTTTGTTTCTTCATCAATTCCAGTTCCTACATAGGGGCTTTATATTAATAAAGGACGACGGAGGTATGTAGCACGAAATCGATCCTCACCATGCAGTCCAGGCCTCGGTCCACATCTTGGGCTTGTAAGGCTTGTTTGGAGAGAAGTAGTCACAGTAGAAACCATTGCAGGAATTAATCTGTCGAGACAGCAGAAAGATTAGAAAGAGATGATCAACTGATATTACAACAACATAAGAAGACACCAAACTCCATTTATTTGGATTAAGTTATGAGGCATTTTATCTATCACTCCCTACAAGCCAAGTAAGGAAGGAACAATGAATATAATAAAGAGGCATGGTCATCATTTTATCTAATACAAGACCCTCAAAAAGTTAGGTCTGAGAAACTATGGAAGCAGAGCCATGTGCAGTGAGGAATAATTATTCATTTCTTCCATGACCAATAGAGAAGACAAGAAACTACTGAATAGCAACACCACTAAGGAAGTTAGGCTACATAACATGAGGACCATCACCAAATCAATATGGAAATTCCAAGTTAAAATAACAATTGACAACTTACAACAGGATCTGGAGCATCATCTTGCTTGCACATGACCCATGGGACACCAGTACCAAGTCCTACAGCCATGCTTGCTGCCCACTTAGCATAAGCTTTACCAGGTGCACCAAGTTCATATTCCATGGGTCCATACTCGTTCTCAATCTGCCATGGGAATCGATATGAAAAGAAAAGAAAGAAAAGGCACTTCCTTTAGTATATGCCAAGTTCCATAAAACGAATGGTGACATCAGGGAATAGATATCCTTGACATCTGATTAGAAATACACAATCTGTTTACTATTGAAGTAAGACCCAATCAATAAGATTATGAGTAATGTGCTACCTGGGATAAAATTATTGGACCACCCTGAGACTCATATAACCTTTCTTCTTTCATCATATTGACAATCTTTGTTGTAAATCTTTGCATATAAGCCTGCATGGCAAGATAAAGACGGAAGGATGGATGTGTCAAATCAACAATAGAAGTAAGAAAGTAAAAGTATCCAAAAGTAAAGATGAGAAACCACAAAAAGCTCTCACCTTGAAAGGGCCATTATCAGTTCTGAAACTGATCCCATGAATGTACTTGAGCCAAACTGGAAAACCCCTGCACATTTAAGCAGGAATTTCTATTACACATCAATAAGCTAAATGAGCTTTTTCTTCTGCTTAAATTATAAGCATGCACTTTGAACTGAGAACGTTGGTTAATTACCCAAAGTTCCACTCAGCACAGGCATAAGGTCCAACCCTGAGATGAACATAGAGACCTGCTTGCTGTACCAGCTTGATGAACTTGACAAGATCATAGTTTCCGTCAAAGTAATACTGTTACAAATAAAAAGTCCCAATAAAAATAAGAACTAAACAGATTGCTTGTTCAAGTGAAATTACAAATAGAATTATCAAAGAGAACAGGCATTTTTGGTCATATTACTTTTCCAGGCGAAGGTTCATGCCCATTCCAAAAGACATAAGTCTGAATCACATCAATTCCTCCTTCTTTTGCCTTCTCAATAAGATCTCGCCACATCTGCCGTATCCCAACCAAAACCGTCAATCAAAAAACAGAGACTTTACGTAAACGCGTTTGTGTACATACAGAAGGAAAAAGGAGAGAAACAGAGAGACTCAAAAAGCACAACTTGCATGTGCCCATTTGGAGAGAAGCTCCAAACAGAAAAGAAAACTGAGAAACAAATAAAAGATGGAAACTTCGACAAAACAAGAGAAGGCACGGAAGCACATTTGCAGTAATACCTCAGGGGTGCTTCTTGGGTAGTGAATGGACCCAGAAATAAGGATCCTTCTCCGGCCATTAATGGTGATAGCCCTGGAGTCATAAGAGACAGAGGCAGCAACAGAACAAACCCAAAACCCCAACAACAAAACCCCAACCACATTGTTGCACAATGCAAGCTTCTTCAAGGCCATGTTGCAATCACCAAAAGAATCAACAAAACCCTTCAAAGCAATAGTCTTTTTGCTGTGATTCTTTCCCTCTGAGCACACTTTATTCTATGCTTCTTTATCTGGATAGAGAGAAAAAAAAGGTACATATATAAAAGAGAAACACAAACTAAACAACAAAACCAGCTGGTTCCTTTCTTTTCAGTGATACAATGGAAGAGGAGCAATAAAAAAGGATGAGCTAAGACAAATAAAGTCTCAGTCTTTCAGTAGTAAAAACGTGTGTGAGAGAGCCTTGCTATGTAGGCAACAGGAACTATAATGGCTGATTATGCACAAAAATGAAGGTGCTTTGCAGCTGTTTTTATAAACCCAACAACAGTGGAGAGTTTGGAGGAATGGTCCCATTATGTGAGTTTTTCGGTCCCACTTCTTTGTCCTTACTTGCACATAGGACTTGGAAATTCACACAACAAAAAAAGTTTATATTTTTTACAATTTTTGTTTTTCCTTTTATTTTGTTTATTTATTTGTGGTTTGAATGTTTTCTGCCATTAAAATAAGGATATAGCATTAAAGGTGTGCTTAGCCTTGGGGTGTGTTCTTCAGCAGAGCCTTTCTTTCGCTTTTTTGAGAAATACAAAGATTCTCTAAGGCAATCCCAAGGCGGACCTCCAGTTTTTTGCAGTACATTTTAGGAAGTAAACTTGAAATTTCCAAACATCAAGCCATTCACTAAATAGGTTGGATATTAGTTATTTAGTAGTTATTTTGCAAATTTCAGAATTTAAACTAAAACGGAAGCCTGGAGTGATCGGAAAAGGTTACTCTTTTACGATTAAAAAGTTACGAAATCGAGTTACGAAAATAACTTTTTATAAAATTACAAAAGAGAGATTACGTATAATTGATAATTTTCTTTAAACCCTAATAAACATAAACGAATGTCTCAATTTTATTTTTTTAGTATTTATATGAATAATTTATGTAGTTAATTTTTTTGTTTTCTTGTTCTTGCCGTTAGATGTAAATTGAGTACAAGCGTACAACATTGAATGAAGCAATGTGTGCATAAATGTGGAAGTTGGGAACATAATGGGTTAACTCGTGACATGAAAATGACATTTTCTTTTAGCGATATTTAATTTATTTTTATTTTTAAACATTTAATATGTTGCTCAAAAGTCAAATTTTTTGGCTAATTTATATGCAATTTGATTATATTAAAAAAAAGACAATATGGATAATGATAATGTTGTTAACTAATATTTGCTAAATAGTAAACACAAAAGGTTAAGAGGAAAATAACATAATTTTGATTCCAAATATAATATTAAGTACTTTCGAGCAATCGGTAAAACTGCTTCTTTATAATTATAAGATTACAAGTTTAAATCACGAAAACAACATCTTTATTAAAATATAAATGTAAGGTTACGTATATGGTGACCCTCCGTTAAATCCCTACAAAACGAAGAGTCTTATTCACCTGTACGTTAACTATTTATTAGATTTTCTCCGTATCTCCCTCTCAACAATGCATGTCTATTCAATAAGAAAAAGAAGAAGCTTTCACTTCCAGAAAGAAACAAAAAAAAGAGACTTGATGGTTTGCTTGTGGAGATGATAAAGAGAAAGGCAAAAGCAAAAAGGAAAACTTTCTTTTTTATTATTATTATTATCTCTTCTTTCTATTACATTAAAATTAATTAGTTAAGCATTTAATTTTAATGTGTTTATGATGTAATTAAAAGTTTAATCACGCAAACAAAATGTGTAAATATAAAATGGAAACATCCATAATCTCGTAGATCCTCATGATTACAATCACCTAATCTCTTCCTCCAGTTCTAAGATTTTCCTGCCAGCCAATCATGATATCTCCTGAAACTTACCTAATGTATATTTAATGTGTTATGAACTACCAGAAATTGAATTATATATGTATATATATTTTTAGTGTATGTTATAATAACTAATAAGCTTGCCGTATATATATATTATATATATATTTGGTGAAGGTTTGAAAAAGTGATATTATCCAATAATTTAAAAACAAACAGGTTAGACTAGTTCAACAGTGAAAATTTTAAACTGACTAATTTTTTTAGTTTGATTTTATTTAGTTTAATAATGTTTATTGTTAAAAATTAATCAGTCAATTTCTGTAAACTAATTAATTTTTATAAATCAATTAATTTTTATTTAATAGTCTATTTTTTTAGCTAAATTTTAAATTTTTCGATAAGTAAGAACTATATTCTTCAGTTATTTTTTAAATTTATTCAATTTTTAAACAGTTTTATGACAGCCTAATATTAGTTGAACTTTTTCAACCTTAAATTTTTTGCATTACCGGTTTAACTTCTGATGCAGTTTTGAAAACATTGATATTATATATAAAGCAAGTGAATATTTATCTAATAATAAAGATATCATTTTGCATTTTTTCATGAATAATTTTTTTCATTTTAATTCAAAATAAATATTATTATTTTACAAAATATCTTTTAATGAAATATAAATCTTTAAAATGTATGTGAATCTTTTTTATAATAATTTATATTAGTAGGATGTGAGTTTTTATTTGGATATAATTTGCTGGTTTTTAGGTGTGTTCATGCAAGCTAAGCTAAGTTAAAATGATGAGGTTCCAAACTTTAAACTTGAGTTCAATTATTATTATTTTTTAATTAATTAGCTGGTGATCAGGACTTACTAGATTAAGTTAACATCAAGAATCTCTATGACTAACATGATTAACACTTTTATCTCATTAGACCTAATTAAAATGCCAAATTAAGAGAACCCTTTAAATATAAATTATGTTTTTATAGAAAAATGATCACTAATTTGTGATTTTTGAAAAAATCAGAAAAAGGGGAAAGCTAACCAACCATTAGATTTAGATATATAATTGAGTTTCAAGATTTCCAATAAATGTTAGACAAGTGACATCTAACCTCCAAGTTCAACAACATTATTATTATTGCCAAGAAAGGTATTAAATAAGTTGGTTGCTAGTTGGTGATTAATATAAAATTAAAAAATATATATTATTACAACAACAACAACTATTCGGTAAAATTTTCGCTGAAACGCAGAGTCTGCTAAAGTCATGTAATTAGCAACCGTACTCTTATGGCAGTTGTTATTAAATCACATTCTTATAAATTGGTAATTAAATACATTTTTATGAATACAGTGTGAGATTAATTATATGTATCTTTAAAGGGTAAATTCAATTATAGTTTATAAAATTATAATCTATCTAATAAAATCAAAGTTTAATATGTTGGACTAAATTGATATTTTATCCTAACTTATACCAAAAGCACATCCTATTGGTCACATTTAATTGTTTTAAGGGTAGTTGGGCATTAGTTGTATCACAACAGTGAGACAGAGAAAATCCAACTGGATGATCCAAAGCATGGAGATGTCTTTGTGGACCTCTTTTTGATTTGTTAGATAAAGTTTATAGAATAGTGAACTAGAAGAGACAAAAAAAAAATGATAAAGTTGTGATCTTTGTTCTTTTTTGTTTTTCAAATATGAGATTACCCATTTACAAAAGAGAGAATAAAGAGACAACTTGTAAGATCCAAGAAGTCATCGTATGCAAAGAGTACAAGCATTAGAGAAGTTAATAGTTCGGGCCGGGTTTAGGGCTCGGTCCATTGACATAAGGTCATGATGGCCCAGCTCGTGGCCTGGCTTGGTTAACCCGTAGCAAGATTTATGGCTCGTCATTGTTTTAAAGAAAAACTTTTAAAACAACATCATGTAGTTTGTCTATGACTCGTCATTTTTTTAAAGAAAAATTTTTAAAATGACATCGTTTTGTAACAACTGAGCTATCAACTCAGGCCAAAATTAAGTCGAGCTGAGCAAGCCGGACTTTTTTTTGACATCTCTAACAAGCATCAACCAAATATAACCCCACTAAATAAATAAAATAGTGATCAAAATAATAATGTATCTTTTATCAATGATTAAAAAATTTAATCAATTCATAAATTCAACCATTTCATTTAACTTCTAACTTTTCTGTTTGATTTACTTTAATAATTACTAGTGTTAAAAAGTAATTTATTTATTAATTAATTGATCAAATTTTGCAAATTAATAAATTCTTATAGATTAAAATTAACTAATTAATTTTTAATTAACAAACTAATTTTTCAATTACACTTCAATTTTTCGATAAATAAGGAAAAAAATTTCAATCATTTTTAATATTTTTATTTTTATTTAATGTTTAGCTGATTTTGTCATAATCTAATACCCATTAAACCTTTTATATCTTAAACTTTTTTTATTAGTTTAATTTCTTGTCTAATTTTTTTTATAAATTTATTTCATTTAAATGTCTATCATATTAATTGATTACAAAATTATATTTTGTTGAGTATGATCCATATTTTAATAAACGATTTCAATTTATATTTATAATTTCTAATACTATTAAAAAAATTTAAAAATTAAATTTTTTAAAAATTAAAACAAATAATATATAACTATATATTATACTCTTATGATCTTCACTTGTTCCAAGTAGGTTGGTAGCATATAAATTTCACTTTAAATCTTCTGTTGTACTTATTCTGTTTCAACTTTCAACCTTATTCTATTAAATCTCATCTATATATTTATATAAGATTACGTAAAT